>JABSTT010000082.1:0-60001 GCA_013339685.2 Hyalomma asiaticum | reverse complement strand
AGTTCCAACTCGCCCACATGACCATCCTTCTACAGTACATCTCTTTCGAGAAATGCATCTAGCTTCGGCGTCGGAGGTAATGGCGAAGGTTGATCCTGAATCCGCCTCCATCGGACACTGTGCACCTTTGATTCTTACACCCACACGCCTCTTATTCTTGGCGGGATTAGGCACTTCGTTGATGGAAGTAACTGCCAAGTCATCACAGCACGAATTGTTTGTGCAAACAGTGGTATTGAAATGTTGCATCCAGTCTAGGGCTTTGGCATTTCGACGTCGGCCAAGCTGCCTCTGGGACCAGCAGGCCTTCACAGTGTGCCTGGTTTTCCTACTTTTCCTGCACTGGGCACTAGAGAATCAATACAGGCGATGTTCATGCGGGACACAACAGCTGGCGCAGGGGCCACCCACCAATCTTGTATTGTCGTGTCATTGAGTGGGGCTCACATGTAACCGAAGGGTGTCTTCAGCAGTGTCCTGCTTACTGTCATTGCCAGTTATCGTCCCTTGGTGCACAGGCTTAAGACATGGCATGTTTGTTATTTGAAATGAGGGTAAGCTGACTTCCTGGGCAATGGCCTCAGTGGTGACTGCTTCCTTGACAGCACTGGTGAAAGAGACCTCTTTTAACACGAAAGTGTTTTATGCCAGAGTCCACCAAGAAACCAGTGATGTACTTCCATAACGAATGTGGATCTTTGAAAAAATGAACTTCGTTCACAATGAAAAAGTTCCACCCAAGCGGACTTGAACCCACATTCACTGGGGATTTGACGAGAGGTGCTGGATGCTCTACCAACGCACCACCGCAACATTGGTCACAAGTGCACCAATTGGGCTTTATATGTTGGCAGTAGCATTTTACAAGTTGCATTTAACGTCGTCCGGTTAAAGAAAAGGTGTTTAGTATAGGGGGGTGAACTACACTGCTTAACACGAAAAATTACTCTTAAGTTAACATCGCGTCCTTTAAACTGCACGCTTGGATCGCTTAAGTTTGCTGCCGTGGTACCGTCACCTAGGAACGATAGATAGAGGGAACGAAACTGTCATGTGAATTTTCATCGGTAGTCAGTGCTTCGGTAGTCTTTGCGCCTCGACCGCAGTGGAAGTTAGGGGTGTGGCGGCATCAAGGTGTCGTGATGGTGGGTTCGTCGGGCATGGTGAGAACGCGGGCGCTACAAAATTTCTCCTGCATGGCCAGCTGTGTTGAGTTGCAACGCGCACAGCTGCAGGAACGCCAGGATGGCTGTCGACAAGCAAATGATTGGCATTTCATTGCAGTGGGCTGCGTTCTCACAAAACAATCCGCTGACAACCCGTTCGATTTCGCTTACCACGGCCGCACTCTACTCCGCTCTCCGTGCTCGAGTCCGGCCGTGTGCTTGCAAGGTGTCAGCAGATGCTCATCGTTTATGGCAGGTTTGCGCAGAGCTCTGGCGCATGCAATTGAGTGTTTCCGGTGCAATGTGAGTCGTTCGGGAGCTTTCCCTCATGTGCAACTGTGGAGGATCCCTGTGCCATGTCGAGGTGCCGCTGATGTCTACATGTAACGTGTTCACATGTTCATAGTACCCAAGCCATCTCCCGCCCCTCGATTCGCCAGATTGCCACTTATGCATGCACAGCTTCGCGAAGACACGTTTCACTTTCGTGTTCTACCAATTCCTACGACAGAGGGATTAACCACATTTTTTTTCGCCAGTAAACGCTGCTTCACCATGTTCTGCAGTCCTATCATAAGCCCTGTAGCATGACGTTGGGGTAGTTGAGGTTGCACTGCTGTGATGCCCATTCGAAGAGCAGCAAGGTAGGCGGCAGCAGGCTCATTGGTGCCTGATTGCGGTGACGGAATTCATATCGCCTGGCAACTTCTGGTGGTTTAGGCACTAGACGATCTCACAGAATGGCGAGGATTGTTTCAAATGGCATATCCTATAGCTGGGCCAGTGCCACAGGTGGCTTGGCTGACTGAAAAGTGGTGGGACTATAGCGACTGAGGAATGTTGACGTCTTCTTGCTGGTGTTCGTAACGTCCTGCACCTCAAGGAAGAACTGGGAACGTTTCGCACAGTCCTCCCACTCTTCAGGGCGAGCGATGTCAAAAGGCTCGAGTCCCTCCGCTGTGGTGGCTGTCATCGTGAATGAGTATGTACAGGACAGAGCTGGCTTCCCATTGCGGCGGTCTCTTTCGCATCCCATCCTTGTCACCAGTGTTAAGTCGCTGCGTGGTTCACATCATGAGGCACCACCGCCATGAGGTGGTATGGGCATTGACGTTTTATTGCCATCATGAAACAAACACTGAATCAATGAACTCGATAACAACGGGAAATATATGCTATCCTGGGCCCGGAAGATTGTGCTCTTTGTTACCAGGATTGACTGACGAAGATACGTCATCCATTCATCATCGGCCAGAATCAGCACACATATCCAATATGCCGCATTTACTTGATTCTGCTGTGCCCTCTTTTGCAGTGTGCTCCCATTTTCTGTGTGTGTGAGTGTGGGGGGAGAGGGTGGGGTCTTTAATAGCCAATCTGCTCACATTTAAAAAAAAGTCGAATATTTGGTATAATATAATACACTGCAGTTGCGGTAAATAAACACAATAGCAAACAGAAAATTATGCCACTAAGTTGTCTTCACTACGGCGACATGAGTCATGTACGGAATCGGTGCTCATCGTTGTCGGACAGCTCCTTGTCGCCGTCCATGGCCCAAAACGTCATCCTCGGTGCATGCTGACCATGACATTTGACATACCGCACTTCTTGAAAGCCTTGATGACAATGCCTGGCACTATCGTGCACCAAAGATCCTTCGCCCATACAGCAAAGTCTCCCAGCGAGGCACGCTTCATCATGTTGCTGGGCAGGAATTCATGTCTGCTATTAATCAGCCAGTTGGTGTGCAGTGCATGAATATTGTATTTCACTGGCTTGTTCAGGCAGACATCGGGCAGTCGAAGCTACAATGTCATGCTGCTGGTTATGATGACAAGGTCTGTGTTGCACACAGTGAGCTCGTCTTTGATACGCTTGTCAAGATGGCACCTGAATGTGTCAAGCAGAAGCATCACTTGCAGGCTCAAGCCAGCGCCGAGTCTCCTCCGCCAGACATGATCAATCCCGTCTGTGACCAGGTCCGTTGTCATCTAGCCTTCCTTTTCGCCAGCAATCGCTGCTTCACTGTGTTCTGCAGTCCTAACATGAATCCTGTAGCATGGTGTTGAGGTTCAACATCATGTTCTCGTTCATGTGCATGATCATGCCACTCGTAAAGATGACTGCTTTGGGAGCGTTTACCATTTAAAGATGAGGTACAAGGGGAAGCTCGTGCCCATTTGAGCTACAACAAAGCATTGCCGTGACCTTTGTTTTTTCGTGGCCTGATGATGAGGTGTGCACTTGCTTAGCTTTCTTTTCGGTGCTTGTAGTGCCTGGCATGTAGAAGTAGAGCGGCACCTGGTTGGCATTCTCCATCTAACAGAGCTGGTAGCTGTTGCTGAAGCACAAGTTCACAACATACTTCTGAAAACTGAAATTTTTCTTCGAACTCTTCTGTTAACTGTCTGGCGTATGCCTTTGTGCCTTCTAAGGCAAAAGCCTTTCCTTTCCATTAAGTTAGTGAGCCAGCATCTGCGTGCTTTTATGTTGCTCTGCATTAGCCCTTTTTGTAAGGCTAACTGCATTGCGCGGACGTGGAGCAGATCGGTCATCACAGGCCACTGTGCTGCCCGCTGCTCTCGCAGATACTCGGTCTTCAATTTTGGGGAACTTACCCTGCTTTGGTGCGCCTAAAACCTTTTCATGTCGATTTGTCAAAAATTTTATCCTTCTGCTTGCGCCAGTTCCGCATGCATGTTTTGAGAACTCCAGACGTCCGTGATGCAGCTCGGATTTCTGTCCGTCTCAGTACAGATTATGACTTTTCTTTTAGATGCGGCATCATGGTGCACTAGTCTTATCTTCGGAGTCAGCACTTCCGTTCTAATCTACCAAACAAGGAACAGGAAAACAGGCGGTGCACAAACGTGCACAAACTCCTCAGCACAAGTACGGACTTCGATACATTGAGGAAACAGTGGCAGGAATGGCAGCTAGGCCTGAAGCGTTTGTCAACTGGTCATTGTTAAAAATGTTCGATGGTGATATGACAATGGAGGCTTCTGGTCCTGCTTGATTCTAATTAACATGCCATTTTTGGAGTGGTTTTATTGTGAAACGAAGTGCACATTGTATTCTAGTAAATATGGTAGGCATGGTTATGCACACGTCACCAAATTTCGATCACTCTTACTTCGACAAACTGCCCTGTAAGCTGATCTTTCTGTCTGCCACTAATGCTGGATTTGTCAGACAACAGAAGAACTTCAGAATTGCCTAGTTGGTTCTTGCTGTACAGTTGAACACACTTATAACAATACCGGTTATAACAATATATCAGTAATAACAATGATAAGCTGCTGCACCATCCACTTTTGTGTGTTTTCTATAGTGAACCAACCCTCTTACAACCATGGCCTCTAGCTCAGTAGTCGTCATAATAAAGTTCTTGTCGATTGGTTATAACTAGAGATGTGCGGATAGCAAGATTTTGAGTGTGAAGCAAATTCGAATATTTATGTTCAAGTGCGAATCGAATTGAATAATTTTCGAATAACATTAAAATATTTTTTAATGATACCGTATCTAATTATGGAGAAACGTACTGTTAAACACGGGCAAAAGAATCAGTTTCGCCAGAAGGGCAAATAGTAAAAGTTAAGTGCAAATTGAGTCTAATGGTAAACGCTATTCGCAATTTAGTATTCGAAATAGTTATAACAGTGAAGTGTGGCTGCTGGGTGTGCCCTGTGTTGGTGCCAAGAGGTAATAGAATGCGAAATCGTTGAATAGAAAACAAAGTCTGGCCAGTAAACACTTGCTGTTCTTCCCCTACAAAAGGCTGCCCGACTGTCGTACAATAGAGACTAACGTTTCCTGCTGTGTCTCTCTGTCCCTCTTCCATTCTGCAACCCTGCAGGAGCATTAGCCCCACCCTGAAAAGAAAGTAACCAAGGACAGTGGTCCCAAAGCTTTCCTTGAGGAACTTCAACTAGCTTTCTTAGAAAGGCTTCAGGGCTATCCCATTTCGGCCTGTGAAGCAAAGGGTGGGCCAGCATGAAAATATCACTGATTTAGAGAGGGTAGTCCTTGCAGTGCCCCTTAGGGTTGGTTCAGGGTGGTATCTTTGGCCATCGTTGTGCCCATTGTCATGTTGTAAAGCATGAACTGTGTGGGAGGGGGATTTTAGCTATTCCTTCCTCTTCCCACCCCCACTCATAGGCACACAACATCACTGGGGTCCCCTTATTTAACTTTATTTTTCATGCGAACTCGTTATAACAATTATCAGTTACAGTAAAACCTCGTTATAACAAACTTGAAGGGGGAGTGGTAATTGCTTTGTTATAGCCATTAGTTCGTTATAACCAATATCAATTTAAAGGGGAATTGCGAGTGATTCGTTATATCCTATAGTTCGTTATATCCAGGTTCATTATAACGAGGTTCTACTGTATAACAGTGTAATTTCCAGAGCCTTCAGTATTGTTATAAGTGGGTTCCACTGTATTATACATGTTTGTTGAAGAAAGACTGGGGATGGAGGAACAAAACACAAGGTGGCACATGTTGCCTTGTACTTCTTTCCTCCATTGCTGTTTTTCTTTAGTTTTAATTGTCAAATAAGCCAACAGCTGTGCCTGCATGTGTTTACGTGGCTCTTACCCATGCGCAGTTAAACATTTTAAGCTTACTTTTGTGGTGCCATGTTTAGTCTGAATAATTGTGCACACTGTTGCAGCTTCCCCAACTTTTTTTGTTGTTGCATTGCAGACGAAGAGATGCTCGATGGTGAGACTGTGCCCGCCACTGAGTCTACCCTGCCGTCAGCTGAAGAGGGCACCTCATCTGATGACATCTTTGCCTGCCTCCAGGAGATAGTTCGTGACGAGAAGGCAGAGAAACTAAAGCAGGCCAGGATTTTTGTGAGTCTCGTTCTCGTTTGTTGTCAATTGGTCAAGCTATTAGCAGTCATACCCAGTTATCATGAAGTTGAACGGGAACGAAATTCTTTCATCATAAACATTTTCCATCCCTATGCCCTTATTGCTTGTTAAAAGGGATGCAATTACAGTTGAACGCTGCAATTATGAAATCCACGGGGATGATGATTGAGTGAGTGAAATAACTTTACTTTGTTCACAATAGACGCCAGCGAACTCAACCTCAGCCGGCTAGGTCCACTCGGGGACCATCATTCATGGGGAAAGTGAAAAAAACTGTGCTTTTGCAAGAAAACGAGAAGAAGCATGACAAAGAGGAAACTGTTAAAGAGAGTGAACCATTACTACAAATATTTTGTTAGCCAGTTTCTTTGAGCTTTGCTCAACTCTATCCAGGGCACTGAGTTTAATAAAACGTCACCCTTATGCACGTGCTTTAAATGTACTAGTCGTTAAAATGTAATTGCAATGAGTTCATGATTCAGTTTTGCTCAGCGATCTCTCTTTGCACCTTGTTTTCACAGGTAAAAATGGACCTGAACATATTGTTAGCAGATTTTTAAAATGAAACTGGCATGTCCCTATGCTGAAAATCAGAAAAGAGGGAGGGAGACAGGTACTGCTTGACTTATAGAACATGACATTTTTTTTTTCAGGCATATCTTTTTCTTCTGCAGTCCCGTTTTGTTTTTACAGTTTTTAAGAACACTTTATATGCCTTGGCTGCGTGCCACCTATGTGCCCTTACCCATTTCTGTGAGAAGCTTGATTGACGTGTAATTGCTTAAAGCAGGCAGGAAACTGGTCCTTGAGCTGCAGTTTTTTTTTTTTTTTTTGCCATTTTTGATCCACATAAACTTTTTTTCAGTCAGCATTCAGCTGAAGGCCTTCTCTCTTTGTTTAACTCACGCAGGCCTTGGACAGGCAGAGGAGACTTCAGTGTGCAATATAATGTTCCTTTGACATCAGCTTGTAATAAAAGCAGCGTGTTGCCATTTTCGCTTCATTGAAAACAAATATGACACACGTAGGTTGCAGTCGGACAGGAAACAAAGCAATGCGAGCATTGCAAAAATGTGCACTCTCCATTATGCGGGGGCAGTCACACTGCACCTAACCTCTCTGACGGGAGGAGAGAGCTGTTTGTTGTGAACGCCGCAAGCATGGTTTCAAATTTGTACTCACTTTCAAGGCACAGGCACTTTTCATCCTCGTTTGATGAGAAGAAAGGTGTGCATTAAATTCAGTAAGCACAATAAATGTGCTCCGTAACCCGCATTCTGGCCGGCACCACAAATTTGGTGCAACTGGTCTTTACTGTCAGGCCAAAGACTGACCATCAAAAGTTCAAGTTTTGGTGACAATGCCATCATGCCAGGAGTCACTGAAGGATGTGCTGATACGACTTAATGCCTACAGTGTTACCATCTCAACACTCTGCTTGGTGGCTGTGCTTATGGTGTAGTGACGTCACAACACGTACTGGGAACTTTTCAGCAGCTGTGACCCATGCGTACTGCCTACATTAACTGGAGCACACTTAAAGGAGTACTGACACGAATTTTTGACATTCGCGTATTGTTGCTGTAAGTGAAAGCACTGGCGAGGAGAACCCCAAAAAGAGTATCATGGTGCCTCGCAACGCAATGAATATATTTTTAACACGACTTCCTTAAAAGCTGACTTTCGGTTTCGATTTCGAGGGGGCGGTTTCCTAGTGACGTGTCAACTGAGTCGGTCGTAGGTTTAAGCCATGTAGGGACAGTAATTCGTGATGGCGTCGCTGCAACCCTGTCGCCTGTGGTCAGTCACACGTGGGACACGCAAACAACGACAATTTCACGGTCGTCCAGCGACTATGACAGCGATTTCAGCGATTTTTAAGAGACCGTGCTCATACGTCATCGTAGTGTCCATTGCGCTGCGGCTGGCTTGCAGTGCTGTTCGACGAAAACTTTAAAACCAAACTAAAATATTTTGTACGTGTTTCCTGGCTTCAGTGTGCGGAGGGCGTTAACAATACATGACTAGAAAACGAAAAATGTATATTTTGTGCCGCTGCAAAATCGTGTCAGTACTCCTTTAAGGGGGGACACTGTCCTTGAAAATGTGAGGCATTTCCCTTTCGCATATTTTTAAGAGATATTCACAATTGACTGAGTTTCCTATGCTGGTTTCAAAAATATGATTATGTTTCTCTTACGTCAACTAGTTTTAGAGATAATTAAAATTAATTACCCTTGCTTGCCAGTACAATGGCACAAAATAACCTTATTAGAGAGCTACCATTGACACATGTTTAGATGCTAAAACATATAAGCTACACAATGGTAGGAGTACTTTATTTTATTTTATGATTTTTGGCAAGGCTGCAGCAGTCTGAATATCAATGTTGCAGACACACCTTCCTTATGCTCTAATTGAATGAGAAATTAAAAATTTTCAGTGATGTTATTTGAAAATTCGCTCCTGCCATTGTATACTCTACGGATAAACTTGCATGCCACAACAAAAATGGCTGTGCTAGCTGCTCTGAAGGCAGGGATATTGCTCTGCAGGTTTGCCACTGCAGCAAGATTTTCATTTTGAGAAATGACAGAAAAACAGAAGAAGCCATATTTGAGTAAAGTGAAACACAGAATCACCGTATCTTTGTTAGGTGATTTGTGGCCACCAGGGATGTAATCTGGATGCTTACTGCTGCACTACTTGTAGTTCAGCATGAAAACAGCCCATATTTGGTATATTTTTATAGTCAAAATACATAGCTTGTCTTTGATAGAAACTCTTACCGTGGCTGAAATATCAATTCTAGATGCGAGAAACTTGTTCAGCACTTTCGGCACTGCCCGTATGCCATGTAAATACCATTTTTTAAAAACTGATGCTTTTCATGATAGTCTGCCTCCAAGACCAGTGTCCCCCCTTAACTAAGCGACATACCTTGGTGGTTCACATTGTGCAGAAATGCTGCAAACCTGCAAATGAGATGGAAGAAACAATTTCTGTTTACTTTATACAAACCGACATCGCACGATGGCGATGCAGCTATCGAGGACATATGCAACATGAGCAATGGGGGCCATGATGTTTACATATGGTGGCACCCATGCAGACGTGCTGTGGTTTGACTCATCGAAGTGGGCCAAAGTTGTGCATGTGTTTACTGGCTCTACCCATGCGCAGTCTAAGCATTTTCAAGCTTACTTTTGTGGTGCCATGTTTAGTTGAATAATTGTGCACGCTGTTGCAGCTTCCCCACTTTTTTTGTTGTGCATTGCAGACGAAGAGATGCGCGATGGTGAGACTGTGCAGCCACTGAGTCTACCCTGCCGTCAGCTGAAGAGGGCACCTCATCTGATGACATCTTTTGCCTGCCTCCAGGAGATAGTTCGTGGACGAGAAGGCAGAGAAACTAAAGCAGGCCAGGATTTTTGTGCGTCTCGTTCTCGTTTGTGTCAATTGGTCAGCTATTAGCAGTCATACCCAGTTATCACTGAAGTTGAACGGGAACGAAATCTATTTCATCATAAACATTTTCCATCCCTATGCCCTTATTGCTTGTTAAAAGGGATGCAATTACAGTTGAACGCTGCAATATGAAATCCACGGGGACTGATGATTGAGTGAGTGAATAACTCTTACTTTGTTCACAATAGACGCCAGCGAACTCAACCTCAGCCGGCTAGGTCCACTCGGGGACCATCATTCATGGGGAAAGTGAAAAAAACTGTGCTTTTGCAAGAAAACGAGAAGAACGCATGACAAAGAGGAAACTGTTAAAGAGAGTGAACCCATTACTACAAATATTTTGTTAGCCAGTTTCTTTGAGCTTTGCTCAACTTATCCAGGGCACTGAGTGTTAATAAAACGTCACCCTTAGCCCGTGCTTTAAATGTTACTAGTCGTTCAAAATGTAATTGCAATGAGTCATGATTCAGTTTTGCTCAGCGATCTCTCTTTGCACCTTGTTTTCACAGGTTAAAAATGGACCTGAACATATTGTTAGCAGATTTTTAAAATGAAACTGGCATGTCCCTATGCTGAAAATCAGAAAAGAGGGAGGGGACAGGTACTGCTTGACTATAGAACATGACATTTTGTTTTTCAGGCATATCTTTTTCTTCTGCAGTCCAGTTTTTGTTTTTACACTTTTTAAGAACACTTTATATGCCTTGGCTGCGTGCCACCTATGTGCCCTTACCCATTCTGTGAGAAGCTTGATTGACGTGTAATTGCTTAAAGCAGGCAGGAAACTGGTCCTTGAGCTGCAGTTTTTTTTTTTTTTTTTGCCATTTTTGATCCACATAAACTTTTTTTTCCGTCAGCATTCAGCTGAAGGCCCTTCTCTCTTTGTTTAACTCACGCAGGCCTTGGACAGGCAGAGGAGACTTCAGTGTGCAATATAATGTTCCTTTGACATCAGCTTGTAATAAAAGCAGCGTGTTGCCATTTTCGCTTCATTGAAAACAAATATGACACACGTAGGTTGCAGTCGGACAGGAAACAAAGCAATGCGAGCATTGCAAAATGTGCACTCTCCATTATGCGGGGGCAGTCACACTGCACCTAACCTCTCTGACGGGAGGAGAGAGCTGTTTGTTGTGAACGCCGCAAGCATGGTTTCAAATTTGTACTCACTTTCGAGGCACAGGCACTTTTCATCCTCGTTTGATGAGAAGAAAAGTGTGCATTAAATTCAGTAAGCACAATAAATGTGCGCCGTAACCCGCATTCTGGCCGGCACCACAAATTTGGTGCAACTGGTCTTTACTGTCAGGCCAAAGACTGACCATTCAAAAGTTCAAGTTTTGGTGACAATGCCATCATGCCAGGGGTCACTGAAGGATGTGCTGATACGACTTAATGCCTACAGTGTTACCATCTCAACACTCTGCTTGGTGGCTGTACTTATGGTGTAGTGACGTCACAACACGTACTGGGAACTTTTCAGCAGCTGTGACCCATGCGTACTGCCTACATTAACTGGAGTGCACTTAACTAAGCCACATACCTTGGTGGTTCACATTGTGCAGAAATGCTGCAAACCTGCAAATGGGATGGAAGAAACAATTTGTGTTACTTTGTACAAACAGACATCGCACGATGGCGATGCAGCTATCGAGTGGGCAAAAAGGGTGCATTTGATCACACTTCTTAAAACTTAGTTGGCGTCACGATAGCGTCTAGTGTTGCAGCAAATTTCGATAATGCAGGGTCACGGTTTCATGATATTTCATTATCGAAAGAGACAAAATGCATTGAGTCCCGTGGACATTCACTGGGGCTGGAAAATATTTTATTGCTGTAAGAATTTCATTGTCTTGGGACTGTATCACTGCAAGGTTTGAGTGCACTGAATGTTCAGCACAGTCAAAGCCCCACAACATACAGTGGAACCCCGTTCATACGTTTTTCAGCGGACAGGGGAAAAAAAACGTAACAACCGGGAAAACGCAAGAGTGAGGAAAGCTCCCAACATGAATGAGAACAGGGCCGCTTTGATTTCAAACAATTTATTTCAGCAAGGT
The DNA here is from genome assembly GCA_013339685.2 of Hyalomma asiaticum. Classification (NCBI taxonomy): domain Eukaryota; kingdom Metazoa; phylum Arthropoda; class Arachnida; order Ixodida; family Ixodidae; genus Hyalomma; species Hyalomma asiaticum. The sequence goes on along the minus strand of JABSTT010000082.1, from coordinate 48,415 downwards.
GAGCCATCTAGGTCGCCGACCGATAATCCGGACAGCCGCGCAGTACCGCTAGTGCTAACATAGGCTTATTGTGATAAAACCGGCTGATATTTCGGACGGTTTCTAGCTCTAAATTCGATAATTCGGACTCCGTTTGCGGCTCTCGAGCGCAGTGAATGGGCCGCCATTATAGCCTTCGGCGCCCCGATGAGAGAAAGTATGGCCTCAGAGATCGCAATCAAAACTGTGATAGCAGCGTGACGCGCCAATTTTGGAGGCAAGTCGCCCGCATCCAGTTCCGGCACCCCGCGCGTGGCTGGTCGCGTCGGGTCTGCGCGATCGCTCGATAGAGCCTTCACGTTCCGTCTTCAGTGCTTGTTAACCGTATTTACCCGCATAATTTGCGCACCCCCGACATTTAGCCAGCAATACAAAAAAAAAAAAATTTCTCGTATATTTTGCGCTCGCCGTCCGGCCCGAACCAGCTCGCCGGCGAGTGCACGGACAGACTTTGGACAGCCGCGCGGCCGCGCCCCTCGCTGCGCGGGCAAGCACTGTCATACGCAAAAGGGGCTGCGATTGCAATGTTCCTTTTTCCGATTCTTTTCTCCGGAAGCCCCCAGAGCCCAAAGTGCGGTCGCTAGAATAAAAGCACTCGAGTGGGGGCGACGAAAACGGCTGAAGCAGAGGTCAAACGCGCCAGGCACATCTCCGTCGCTCGGAAGCGATAACATCACCCTATCAGATCGCTTGCTGTCGAAGCGGGAAGGAAACGCCCCGCCCGTCTTTCACGTGCATGAAAAGACGCAAAAGCGGGAGGGGGGTGTCGCTCTGCTGCCTAGCGATCGCATGGCTGCCGAGATAGCGCTGGCGCTATCTCGGCAGCCATCAGCGGGCGGCGATTCCTGCTAGCGTGACCAAGACTGTCAAAAGTAAAATCAAAATAGCGATGCCCGGGCGGATACGGCGTGCCAGGTTGCGACGCATCATGCGGGAACACGCCCACAGTTGCGACGTAACAGCGGGGTATGCAATACATGGGACCCTATGGGAGCTATGCCGGGACCCATGAAAAACAATGTAACAGCCGGGAAAACGCAGCAGTGAGGAACGTAACAGCGGGGTTCCACTGTATTAAGGATGCTGAGGAACCAAAAAAAAAAGCCTGTTACAGCAAAAGCTCGTTAATTAGAACTTCATTAATTTCAATTTTTTGACAATTTGAACTAAGTGGCGCGGTCCAGCCAAGCTCCATAAACTCTATGTATTAGAGAGCTCGTTAATTTGAACGCCAACTCGATCCCCCACGGATAATTCAAACTACGCGCTGCCGTGCCGGCACTTTCCCTGCTCGGTGGAGCAACTAGATAGCCGGCATGCCAGCATCATCAAATCTCTGAGGCTAGGCTCTCTGATCTCGAAGGCTACGCTTTGCGGCCGAGTAGATGTCATGACTGCCATATAAATGTGCGTTCACTTTTACAACTGGTTGTACGCATCGGCACCGGCATCACCATTGATAGTCCATTGCGGCAATGGCAGCATGTGCGCTCGCACAGCGTGTTGTGTTGATGCATTCACTGCATTTTTGTCATGCATTTGCCAACTCTCCAGCATTTAACTCGTGTCTAAAGATGCAGTGGTTGCGAAATAACGAGAAGCAACAATGTAATTGCTAAAACCGAAAGCTGCATAATTTTCTTCGAGCGTACGCCAAGGCATGGTTCTGTTCTGCCGTTATGTTAAGACCACATGAAACCACGGTTTTTCTGCGATGGACAGACGCAGCTTGTCGTAAGATTCACTGCCATTGCCCATCGCAATCGCATGAAAAACTTGGCTACGAGGATTCGGTGTGCTCCCCTGCTAGCTGCGTCGTAATTTACCTTGTGGCGCAAAAGCACATGTGAAAGCTCATGTGCCAGTGTTCTGCGAACAGCCAATTCATTGCTCTAGTGCGTGTAAGCGCTCCAAGCAAGGTTGCGTGAGCGATCAACTTTGGTACCGCTGGCATTAAACTGTGGCGATATATCTGTACGAAATGGCAGTTGTTCGTCACGAACTTTGGGTCGCAGTCACATAGGGTGAGCTCACATCAAACATGCAGCTACGATTGCACATGTGCGTGCCTTCTGAGTGGCTGGGATGCTTCATGTGACTGCACCGTCAGTGGTGTAATTGTCTGCAAACGTCTCAACATGGTGCAAGCTGTGCAAGATGAGCAATTTTTCTGCGGTGCGCATGCTGGTGTCAAACTTACAGACGGTGTATGGACAGGGAGTTCATTCATGTCCACTTTACTGGCAAAAAGTTGTCTTGCACGCATTCTGGTCTTGGTGGTGGCCATAACTTATTCAGAAAATAAATATCCACTGATGTGGTGGATGTTTGTTCTCTGTTTTATTGATACTCTCGATGATGCAGACACTTGGACGTTTTTGTGGTCCCTTGAGATCCAAATTAATATGTTTTACTGGTGGAAGCTGATTCATAGAAACAGGTGTTGCAGTAATTCAGCACACTGTGATGCTTGCCAGTACCATTTCATTTTTCTATAATGCTTAGAATTCTTAGACGTTTAACATGGACAAAAAATTGTCGTAAACGTCACACGAGTAAACTTCTTTTACCAGCTCTTTTCACTTTCCTGCATGTTGGCCTTGACGACAGTCAGTGGTGAAATACAACACCTGGGTTCTCGAGTACGACTACGACGATGCCAAGGAGGAGTGGTGCACATTCACATTCCAGGTGAGCTCGATGTTATCTCTGTGTGTGTTTACCTTTGTGTATGTCCGTTGTCTCATCTGTCTCATCGCATTTGATAATGAATCAGTATTAAAGAACTTGAATGTCACTTCTCCTTTGATCCAGCTTTGCGACCAGCTCATTTGTGGGCCCGTGCAGGTTCATTTGCAACTCCTGTTCCATGTCATGCAGGCTGTTCTTAGATGATCATGTACAGTAGACCCTTGTTAATCCAAGCTTGAAGGCAGAAGTATTGTAAGCAGACGTATGGCTCGGTTTGAAACATGGTAGGAAAAACAAGAGACTGCCAGTTATCACATGCACTATTGCCACCTCAGTGTTCTATTTCTTTTTCCTGCTAGTGGTTTTGAACGCTTTAAGAAGTGCTTACAGGCAGTTGGGTTTAAGGAGGACAACTTGGTGGGCTAGTTGGACATTATACTTAAAGAACAATGTGCTAAATACACACATGAAAGGAACACATACAGACAAGGACGTGTGCCTGTCCTTGTCCTCTTGTGTTCCTTTCATGTGAGCGTTTGTATTTAGCGCATGGTTCATTAAGTATAAAGTTGGATTTATTTTCAGCTGTTAAGAAATATATGGGCGTGAATGTTCACCTAGAAGAAGCCAAAGCAGCTATTATTTCTGGCAAGGAAAAGCAAGAAGTATGAATTATCAGAATTTATAAACAGTGCACTTAAGCAGCTTTTAAACATACATTGGAAACATAGCAAGCCAACGTGAAATATTAAATGCGTTTTTTAACTAAGATTACAAATTATCGTAGTTTTGATTAATGCATAACTGAATACTATATTGAAATACATGGAATGCAGGAGACCATTTGTAATGAACACAACTGAGATGCCTTTTATTCTTTTGGTGCAGCTCGAACTTAAGGGAAGCAAGTTCGACTTCACCTCACTGGTGGAAGAAGAGTCAGCGAAGGCTGTGTTCCATTCGGTGCCCAACATTACACGAGCCTTCCTAGTCAAGGACACCAAGGACAAGTCGGGCTGTGGGAAGATGCTCCAGACAGAAGGCGTCAACTTTGTGGTGGGTCCTCTCTTTTGATTGAAAGGGCCTGTGCAAAGAATATGGAGCTGCCGTGTTGTAATTTTCACTGCTTTGGTAAGCATCCGACATGCTGATTCCAAAATGTTACAGTGCAATATTCAGTGCGCATTTAATTACGCCCGTTTGGCCTCCTAGCATTCTCATGTTCCCAAAACGAGCATGCGACACTGCAGGCCAGCATAGGCAATACAGTAAACCTTTGTTAACTCGAACTCTGATTCCTCGAATTACCGAATAAGTCGAAGCTTTTCCCTGGCATGGTGCTAACTGCATTGCTTTTTCATTCCTTATCTCAAAATGTCGCTGCGCTGAAATCCCATCTCGAAACTTACTGTGAAAATGCTGGAAAAGAGACAGTACCCTGGCGTTCTTTGTACTTTTTCCACAGCTGTGGTATCGCCAAAAACTGGAACTAGTGCCGGTGTTTTGTATCGATGCCTCTTCATGGGGCTCTTTCAGCAGTCAGAGCGACAGCCTGCTCACGTTGTCAATGGGATCAGCCAGCCGGGAACAGTGGATAGATTAGCAAATAATGAAGCATAATGCATATCGTTACAAACTACCGCCCGAAGCTTGGAGGCAGTTTTGTGTAGCTGTGCTGGCGGTGGCATACATTTTCCTGCAGCATTTGCTTGCAGCGCATGGCTTGGAGCTTTTGAGAGGTACAAATCTTGAGGCCCCAACGATTTTGGAAGCCAGAAACAGTCAAAATTTGTCCAGTGCACGAGCCAGGCTAGGAAATCCAATATAGTGGTGCCCAGTCGATCGCTCGCGTTCGTGGTGGTGTCGGCGGCCCAGCAGCCTGTCCTTGAGCAGTGGCCTATCTGGTGCAATTTCCACGCTTTGTCAGAGGTAGGAACAGCACTCTATGGAGGTTATCCTCACTCGAAAAACTCCGGGGAAGTAGGCGCATTTGCGAGACTTTCAGCGTTTGCAGCGCTTTGAACAGCCAACAAGCACCTGCATTTTTGTGTGTGTTGTTTTCTGGGTCGCACATAATATCGCAGAAATGATCTAAAAGTACCGCTTCTCGAGCACTGAGCCTTTGTGAGGAAGTTAGCGGTCACCAGCACCATATTGGAAAGGCGTCATGTTGGCCTGACGCGGTGGTTATGCTGATATTTTCATGTATTCAACTATCTCGAAACACTGCTTATCTCGAAATTTTTTTTTCACTTATTATGACTTCGAGTTAACAGGGTATTACTGTATTCACTTGTGTCACCTCAAGAAATTTGAAATGTAAATATATCTAACTTCTGTTTGCTCTAAAATAGTAGACCATGATCCAGCCTTTCTTTTGTACGGCAGCACTACGTCAGGACATACTTGGTCTCGACATCTGTAAATGAAAGCCGCAAAAGTAAGAAAATAGACCAAGTGCATCCCCCTTGTGGTGCCGCCATACAAAAGCAACTGTGGGGCACTCTTTGTTTTCCCGCTGTCACCGATCTCGGGAGCGTGCGCTTTGTTGACAGATTGAGAGGACGCTGGGGGGGCACAGCCAACAGGATTTAATTACAACTCAGAGATAAACAGAAAAAAAAAACAACGCTAAATAAAAAGAACAACAAATGCCTTAGAAGGACACTAACAAATATATGAAAATAAACTAATGATCGAGTTCTCGGTCCCCGCTACATCTATCAGGTGTCCGTAACTAGAGTCTGGCCACTTTGGCCTCACAGTTGAACCAAAGCCGGAATGGGACGTTCTTACTTGTGGTTGCCCACAATCCCATTGTCTTTGTTTTGGTGTGTGACAACCACTCAAGCTGCCGTAATCGTTGCCATCGCTGACGTGGCAGGGCGCCTTCATTGGTTAGGCCCGGGTACGAGGTCGGCCCATGCTCGAAGGGATGACGTGGCGTTCCGGAGGATTGTTGCTGGTCGAGCTTCAAAGCGGGACTGCCGTGGGTACGTCCAGAACTGCCGCAAAAGTCTGCAGCACCTCCGAAGAGCCTCACCCGAACGTCATCGAGGTCAGTGGCCACGCCACGGAGTGCCAGCGTCACGGCCTCTGCAACTGAACACCCGCGTCTCCCATCGACATTACCAAGTTGCCAATGTGACCTTCTTCGACCGTAGCCATGCAGCAAATCCTCACTCATCCAACTTCAACATTCGTTTTCGGCTCGTGTCGTCTGCCTCAAGCCGCGTGCCACTCCATGCACGCACTTGTGTCTGTTCCGAGTGCTTCTGCCCCTTCGTCCTCACCGTCGTCATTCATGCGCGATCTCCTTACTCGTAACACCCATGGCCAAATCTTGAAGGTCATGGTAGTGGCTAACATGGTGTCACATGCATGATGCAGGAGAATGTGCTGGGAAATCAAAACTGTGCTTTTATTGCTGTTAATCAAACCAGACGATGAAACGAAACAATGCAGATTATGGATTAGGGGGCACATCGTAGAAAATTTTATTTTCAGAAAACGTTTCACGACCCCTTTAGGGTTGGGCTTGTCATAGAAGACAGCTTTGTTATGCAACTAAACCAGGACTGCATGTCCTGCAAATAGACTTTGTACCACCATTTGGGCAGTCCATATTATGATTTGGAAAAGCAGAAATTTAGGCAAGGTTGTACGAGTTCATGTTGAATCAGCGCAAACAAATATGATGACAAACAAGGAAGAAACGGGACCATACTATGGACCATACGGCTTAAGTTCTTGAATTTGTGTTCTGTACTGTATTGTCCAGCAGGCACGCTTAGGAAGTACCATACCTGCCTACTCGGGTCCTTTCATGTGTTATACTTACGAGTCGTACAAATATTTGAGTCATGAGTTTTGGGTTTGCTCCAAAACGCATGGCGTTTGCTCCGGAATGGACAATTCATGCTCCAAAATATACTGCTATCCGAGGTGCTTCAAAGGATTTCTGGCTGCTTCCATCACCGGCTGGTACATGGTGTGTTGCAGGAGATGTTCCGGTACGATGACATAATCGATATGAGGCGCATCTACAGCAACGACATTCACGCCATCGCCATCACACTCGGAATTGAAGCTGCGAGAGCGGCGATTGCTCGGGTAAGTCTTATAACATGCCATGTTATAACATGGGGCATGTCTTATAACATGCCACATTTGTGCCTGTCTCTGTGATACAGGGGAACTGTATTGAACGAAGCTCGCATCATTTTGACAATTGGTTAATGAGAACAGAAAGTGGTGTACTCTGCATATCATTCTAATTAGAAGTTTGGCTAATAAAAAAAAAAGACACGGCATATTCTATACAACGTTGACTGTCCAAGACGTTTATAAAATTTGTATCCTTGCGAAATTCATATCAACTATGATTGTATCATCGAGACTCTACTATATTTCAAATTCGTGTAGTTTACCACCAGTTCTTTGAGTAGGCCACACCTGCAACCACCCTGTGTTGAATAGTGCACCAACTGTTGTTTTGCTGACTTGGCGACACGCTGGCTGCTGCTGCAGTTGTAAGGGCTGACGGCAACCATTACAACCACTTGAGTGGTCCAAGTGTTCACTTTGAGCTCCATGTGCAGTAGAAGCACGTTTACTGTGCATGGAACTAATGTGCAAGCCTGAAGCAATTTTTTGTGGTGTTAAAAAAAAATGCATGCTCGCTTGTGCCACTGCTTATTTTCAATCTCCTGGTGTCTTGTGCACTGTGTGTCCCTTGCCCCCTTGTGCTCATGCCTATGAATGCACACTTATTTGCGTGTGCGGAGAAACCCGAAATTATAGTGATGGAATTGAGCACTCCTTTTTAGCTTGAATACGATTTGTATATATAATTGAATTTGAAAATCAAGGTAACCATAACGTGGTGTTGCCGGAGGCAAACCCTTGGTACCAAGTTTTGGAGTCCTTAAGTTGCTGTGCGTCACCTGCTAACCATAATTCAGGCTTAAGATTGTAGTCGGTGTATAAAAACGCATCTCCACCCTGTTTGCTTATTACGTGGTACAAGCAGTTGACCCTGAAAAGTGGTGCTGGCTTTAGAACCACCACAAATGTGTGTTTAACCATAGAGTAATCCCGCATTGTAATGAAATCAGCAGGACAGCAAAAAATTTTGTTGTAAGCTGTATTTCAATATAAGCGACCACTCATTGAAAGCTCACGTTGCACTACATCTGCAAGAAACTGAAAACACGACATAGGTGCAACAATGACAGCCACCAACAATGCCAATTATCTGACTGTCGCTGTAGCATCAGAAATAGCAGGGTCGGGCAATGCAGATATCACTGTTATCCGGGCATTTCTAATCGTGATCAATGCCAATCTCGATCTGTTTTCTTGATCGCCATCAACAGTCGTGGATCACAGCTGCATAGCCTAACCAGTAGCTGTGTCACAGGGGAATTTTTAATTGTGATTAAAGCTGATCGGGACCTGATTTTTTGATCGGGAGCAAGAGTGGTCGCTTTTACCCAGGCCAAACTAATCCGAATTGCATTCGATGCTGACATTGGCCAAATCGCGATGTACAAATCACTATCGTCTTTATCCCAAACAGGCCTCATCACGATTTAATAGCAATAAGGTTCTGCTGCATGGTCATTTTAATGACTGTGTACCAGCGCCTGTAGCAGTGCCTAACCTGGATAAAGCGTAATCCGGATCAGCGTTGTCCGCGACTGAAGTGCCCGTGTGACACGAGCATTATACAGATCGAGTTCAGTGCTGACGTCAGCCAAATCGCAATGTGCAGATTGTGATCATCTTGATCTAATCGGTCCTTGATCGCGATTAAGAGAATGTATAGCAGCATCTAATCAAGATTGCCGTTGATTGCGATTGAGGTGCCTGTGTGACACCAGGTTAACTCAAACTCGCCTTCAACCTTCAACTTTTTTGCCAGCACTGCCTCACAAGGGTCGCTGGAAGTCTGGTTATCATCGGGCACCACTGCCGGCTGTCTTTCTTAAAATATTATCAAGCGACTTTACCTTTCTTCACCTCTTCTCAGCAGCAATTTCTTCTCTAATGTCTTACATTTTATCCCAGAGACTGGAGGAGTTATTCTAACTGTTGGTCGCACAAGCACCCATAGGGCACGAAGCACTTGAACAACTCGCAATCTCACAGCCTGCAGTAGTCCAGCACAGATCGCAGCTGCATGCAGTTGGTGCTCAACCCAACTCAACCACAGCTGAACGCGGGCGGCAGTGCCAGCAACACGACTGATGCGCACCAACATAATGGAACTTCAGTTGCCTGAGTGACCTTGAGCCAGCACTAGCATTCTGCATGCTACACAGAGTAGCGCATTTGCTTGTTCCGTCGCGCACTATTTGTCAGTGTGGTGACCGGGTCCATGTCCTCAAACATGGGCGCAAGAAGGAAGAAAAGTGGTTGCGGTGGTGCACATTCGCTTTGAAATGGTGCCCACTGTGCGTGCTGGTAATGGTGATGAGAAGAGTTGCCTCCGCGGCGCCGTGCTGGTGTTGAGCCGTGGAGGTACCGTAAAAACAGGTACCATAAAAAATTGGTGATTTTATGTCGTCAAGTTAATGGCAGTTCTGTGTTCCTGAGGCACTCCTGTCACGTGCTTGATGTTGGAAATGCTCAGCAAATTTATTCACATTCTGTATTAAGAAAAAAAAAGAAGCCTGAAACTGCAATTGAGACTCAATTGACCGGTACATGCATTGCGTAGTGTATCTGTGACAGGCAAGTTCTGAAATAGTACTGTATGTGCTGTGGGTGGCTGGCAGTGGCAAGGAAAAAAAATATCTTGGTGCGCACTCACATTCAGTGCGCTCATACTTGCCAGGACAGCTCGACAGTCGGGTCCTTACCTTCAGACAATAAAGCTGTTTCGTGTTGCTGCCACCGTGTTCTCTCTGAGGACTCCGGCTGACCACTAGTCCTGAGCCCACATTTGGCGCTCAAAGTGGGCATGGGAGATGCCACGTCTCCCAGTCCTGGCCAGCAGGCCTCATTCACTGCCAGCCAGTGAATTCACTGTGGCCTCGCCCAACCAAGCGTCCCCGGCGACTCCCAGCACCACGAACATTACCACACACCCCGTCATCTTCGTTTTCCCTCGCCGGTCTCTTGGCCATCCCTTAGCCGAGAGACAAGAATTTGGCCGGGACTGACTGCTACGGGTCGTGACACAGCAACCTCCCACGGTACCAACAATGCCACATAACCTCCTACCAATCTCTTCACCATGTACGGAGAGCATAGAGCTTGACTCTCTCCAATTCTATGCTAAAAAATTGTGTAGAGTCACTTTAGTGCCCCATTACCTGTTGTGAAGTACTTTTGCAAGAAAAATTTTTTTTCTGCCCATTACAGTGGTTTGAATCTTGCCATAGGTGGAAAAACGTAGGTTGTGGAAAAATGCTCTCATCAACATACTGCACAGAACGCTTTGAATATTGCCTATATTTGCTAGAAATAGCACTTTCTTATTCTTTTTCATTGGCTATTGCTACCTTGACTTGCGCTGTGCTTCGAGGTGAAGCAAAACAGCATTCCTGTGCAATTTTTGAGGGAAAATCCAATGCCCACCAATCACTAATAATGAACACCAACACATTTCTACCCCGCTGCGGGAGCCCTGTTCACAATGAAATCATTTTAGAATGAAGGCAGGTTAAGTACGTTTCACGATGTGACGTAAGTATCGGGCGTATGTCAGGGGCAGATTGTCCGAGTTGCGGTTGAGCGTGTGCACTGTTGTCTGAATATGAAGGGATACCAGATAAAGCCTTGTTATCTTGTTTCTTTCTTTTCCAATCATCTTTGCGCTATCCCAGTTGACATCATGGCCAATGGAAACCATGTGTTCAGCCATTGCATTTGTTGCCATGTGCTTCTTGTTGACAGTGCACTCATGCTGTTTTATTCCTTTTTCGAAATCACCCGTTTCACCAATGTATATGTGTCCACAATCAGTGGAGGTATCCTGTGCACGACACCGGGAAACTTGTCCTTCATGAGCTTGTCTTTTACTGTCACCATCGAGGTGCCTGAGCTTGCGCGTCGGGACATGTGCGATGTCGTACGACTGAAAGATTCAGGACAGGCTTTCACTTATGCCGGGGATGTATGGTACAGGAATCTGTCTCTTCTATTGTCACTGCGGCTTTTGTGCAGTTGGGTGAGCCCTTCATATTCACACAACGGCGCACATGCTCAACCGCAACTCAGGCAATCTGCCCCCACTATATGCACAATGTTTACTTCACATCGTGGAACGTAGTTAACCCGCCTTCATTCTAAATCATTCAATTGTGAACAAGTCTCCCGCAGCGGGGTCGAAATATCTTTGTGTTTGTTTTTAACGATTGGTCAGTGCTTGATTTTTCCACCATGAACTTTCCTGATCAGATGGGTTCCCATCAAACCCTTGATTTCAATTTTTAAGGATTTTATAAATTCTGCAAAGTCCAAAAGACGTTGTTCTACTCATTACAATGTCAAACAAAAGTCTGGCTGTCATGGGCCCTTTAAAGGGGCTGGCAACCATTTTCAAGGTAACTCCCCTCTCCCCCTCCTTTTTTTTGATGCAATGAAAAACTTGCCATAAAGCGACATGAAGCATCTATGATCAGAATATCTTGCCAGTGGAGTCTTACATGCAACACATGTTGCAAGCAGGTGTATTTGTTCCAGGTTCTGCCATGATGCAGTGCGTGTGTGTGTGCAAATGCTTGGGAGACGCTGTGCGCTTGTGGTGCAGTTAAACACGGGTTTTTCGTTGCCACAAAGCAGCGCCGCTTCTCAATGTGCACTGAATTATTTAATAGTAAGGAAGGAATAGGGTGGCGATGCATTATTATATACTGACTACTTTTATGCCCGAGTTATGGTGATTTGAACAGCAGCAGTTTGAAAGACTCCAAAACTTAGTATCAAGGCTCCACCACAAGTTGAGGCCACTCTGGTTTGTGTGATTTTCTGCCTCAGTTTAAATATACAGTAGAACCTCGTTATAACGAACCCGGATATAACGAACTATTGGATATAACGAAGTAATTGCAATTACCCTTGAAATTCCTATAGATGGAATTGATATCGGTTGTAAAGAACTAATGGTTATGACGAAGTAATTGCCGCTCCCCCTTCAACTTCGTTATAATGAGGTTTCACTGTAGACGACCTACTCAAATTGCGAAAGGTTGGTTGATTATATCAGTATAAGTCACAGTCATTTTTAACTGCACAATCGTCCAGTTGCATATTTTGGCTGGCTGTTGATCGCTTTAATACACAGTAGTAGACATGTAATATGGTGGGGAAAGAAAACAAACAAAGGAAAGTAAAAGACCCCGGCCCGTGCCACTAGGTATAACGGGCAGTTGTCACCAAAGCACTGCAGTTAATAACCAGTCGATCCACGAGTATGGCACAAAATGGCTTTCCGAAATTCTTTGCAGGAGGTGGCCAATGTGTTTGCCGTGTATGGGATCGAGGTGGATCCGAGGCATTTGCTGCTAGTTGCAGACTACATGACATTTGATGGCACCTACCGTGCCTGCAACCGCATTGCCATGGAGAACAATGCTTCACCCTTGCAGCAGATGACCTTCGAGACCACCATGAACTTTCTCAAGTCAGCTACCCTGGCCGGTATTGTGTGCATCCTCTTTAGTGATTAGGAATACTAATGCTCTGCTGATACTCTACTCAAGAACAATTAAAGATGGTTATTGGTACACTGTGTTTAGAATCAGCTTTGACCAAGTCCCGTGTCCATCTGGTCGAGACTAGCTCTAGAATACAGGCTGACAGACTGCAACACGCTGGTTTTCCAAGTGCCGTTATGTCTGCTGTTGCAGAAACATTGTTGCCAAGAATGGAAAGAAAAATAAAAAAAATTTGCAGATCCCCGCCTTGCAGTGGGAATCAAGAAAATGCGAAGCACGCATAAGGAATGTAAAATGGATTTGCATTGTTGTCTCGCTATACCGAGTTTGGTACATATGAAGTTAACGAAACGGCCACAGAAGCACCATGACTGTGGCATGTAAACTATGCCGCTCATACACTCATCTCATGATTCTAACGTTATGACCTGTCATTTACATTCGTCATGCAGTCGTGTTGTGCCACAGCAATTTTGGTATACACCCCATTAATGAAACGAGCGGCATGTAGATCATGCCGCTCATGACATGCATGTCACGATTTTCATGTTATGACCTGTCATATATGATCGTCATGCAGTCATGTTGTGCCAAACCAATTTTCGTATACATCGCATTAACGAAACGGCAGTATAGCGCCAGGACCATGGTATGTAAATCATGCCGGTCATGACGTATAACATGAAGATCATGACATGCATGTCATGATTTTCTTGTTGTGACCTGTCATTTATGATAATCATGCAGTCGTGTTGTGCCATAGCAATTTTCGTATATATTCCATTAACGAAACGGCCGCACAAGCACCAAGACTGTGGCATGTAAATCATGTCACTCATGACATGCGTGTCATGATTCTTATGTTATGACCTATCATTTATGATTGTCATGCAGTCATGTTGTGGCATGCCAATTTCCGTTTACGTCCCATTAACGAAATGCGTGGCATGTAAATCATGTCACTCATGACATGCATGTCACGATTTTCATGTTATGACCTGTCATTTATGTACGCCATGCAGTCATGTTGTGGCATACCAATTTTCACATACATCCCATTAACGAAACGGCCAGGAGAGCACCAAGACCGTGTCATGTAAATCATGCCACTCAGGACATGCATGTTATGATTTTCATGTTATGACCTGTCATTTATGTTCGTCATGTTGTGGCGTACCAATTTTCGCAAACATCCCATTAGCGAAACGGCCAGGAGAGCACAAAATCGTAGGCGGCTGGCTAGATAGATAGATAGATAGATAGATAGATAGATAGATAGATAGATAGATAGATAGATAGATAGATAGATAGATAGATAGATAGATATGCTCAAACGCGCCAAAGTTCGCTAAGAAATGCTTCGCATTTAAAACGCATGGAGATTGGCCTGAGTAAAGAAGTCCACAAGTTGTTCCATATATGCAATGTGTTGCGCATGGATTGAAAAAGGTTGCCGGTAGGTTTGGTGTGTCTATTCTATTTTCTGCTCCAAGGAAGCTGGGTGGGTTATTCACACGCATTGGGAGGAAAGCACATTGTGATAAGGAGTATCACAATGCTGAATGCGCTAAGGGATAGTGTATATAGTCCATATGGGTTGCCGTTTAAAGGAAAGGAACTGGGAACGGTACCACTTATTAGAGAAAGGAACTGGATCGGATTTGGCCCTTCATTTTAAAAAATGCTAGTGTGAGCCAATTCTAAAAAAAAAATCAGAATTTTGGGCAGAAGCCACGGCAAAACAGCCCGTGAAATACTTGAAGCCTTTCACATCGCAAAGAAAGGCAAAACATGTTGCAGTGACAGCTCCATGACATTGTGCAGAAAGGAAATGATCTTTATGGAATCTTTTTTATGAGCCCAAAGAACTAGAAGAATCACCCAGGAAAAGTGATGACAAGAAAAATGGGAGGGTAAGGGAGTTTCCAATGAGAGGTAGTGCATGCACGGCCTCGCACGTGATGGCTAACGATGATATGTCCATGTGACCGCACACGTTCGTGTGCTGCGCCGTTGAATAAACAGTGGGTAGTCAGCCACTTCCCTGTCTTCCTTATACTCTTCTCCTGTGCTCGTCTTTCTTGGCTGAATTGCAATTTTTTTTTGTCAGTGCTCTACTGATACTAGTTTACTTATGCGGCGTGCTTTAGTGTAGTTTGTGCCTGATTTCTGAGCTACCTACAGCCCCCAAGCACTCTGATTTATTTCTGGGGTTTTCTGTCCCAAAACCGCAAGATGATTATGAGAGACGCTGTAGTGGACGTCTCTAGAAATTTCAACCACTTGGTGTTCCTTAATGTGGACTGACATTGCACAGTACATGGGTTTCCACATTTCACTCCCATCGAAATGGAGCCGCTGCAGCCGGGATGCGATCCTGCGACCTTTGGATCAGCAGCCGAGTGCCATAACCACTAGACTGCCGTGGTGGGGACACAAGCACTGTGATTTAATTTGCATTCATTGTGAATGAATTTGCCGGCTTAATCTTTATGAGATAAGAAAGCGCGATCATGCCAACAGCATATGCATCCACTGTTTAAGCATGATATGGGAATGTGTCATTATGAATGACCTGATTACAGGAATTAGATTGAGTTTTCTAAGTGTCACTGCTGTCAGGTCAAAAGTGCTTATGTTTGGCTTTGTTGCAAATACATTCTACATTTGGGGCACTCTTCATACAGCACCTGCCTACCGTTCCCTCATTTCAGGTGCAGAGGACCACCTCAACTCGCCATCCGCTCGCCTTGTGGTGGGCAGGGTGTTGCCTCTGGGCACGGGTTGTATGCAGCTTCGGCAAGCCCAGGCTCCCAACTTGAAGTTGCGCTTACGGTAGACCCATCGCTGGACCAGCGGTGCGTCTGTGGGGCGTGCTGATTGTTACAATAAACTGTTTTGTTTGTTTGCTTTCAATGGCTGTTCCAATTTGTTCCAGAAGAATCCCAGTGATATGAATCTCTCGGCGCCTCGAAAAATATTCGTATCATCCCAAATTCAAATGATACAAAAACAAAAGAACTTGCACATGAATGCGAAGCTTATCAGGCTTTACTCTTGTATAATAAGCCCATAATGCCCGATTTCTAGCACCATTCTGGTATCAGAAGCGAAGATATGTCATTTAGGAAAAGCACAAAACTGCGCAGCGATTTTGTCGTCCTTAAATACTGTATAGCTTCTCTAAACAAAACCTTTGTAAATGGATCTCATTCACACATACTACATCTTAGAATAAGATATTACTCATTGGCAGGACATAATCAAATGGCGAAAGAAAGAAACAGATGATGGATGGACGTGAAGTGAGCGTTGACATTGTCCTCTGTCATCCAACTTTAGTGGTCAGTCACTGCTTTTTACTCTTCGTAAAGCAGTATGTACAAGGACAAGTTCCCAAATGTAAGTAAATCTTCCTTTTGAGTAATGCCAAAAAAGAAATACATAGCTACATACACAGGCTACTTCAGTGCAAAATGCGTCTGGCGTCTGGGGAACGCGTCCAAGCCAGACGTGTCTCGGAGTCATTGGAGCTGTTAGCAGACGATGCCAGTTCGAATCCACCACGTCCCAGCATTCCCATGCATACAACGGTGTTCAAGTGCCAGTTTCCCTCTATGTAATGGTAAGAAACTCTATGCTCTGGATTGATGGATGGATGGACGGATGTTTGAGCGTCCGCTTTATGACGGGGCGGTAGCCCGAGGGCGACTAAGCTCTGCGTGTATTTTATCTTCTACAAACATTTTTTTTTCCTGAATCACGCATTCCACAGCGCATACATGTGCCCCCTTCTTTAATGAATTTTGCTCTGTAACTTCGGCACCCTGACCTTGCTTCAGACAGTAAAGTGCTTCCCTTTGAATTATCATAAAATTTTTCTCTCTTGATTTCGTCTTTCCCTTTTCTGTAGTGGCTGAATGCCGGTTTCTTCTCCATTGCTGCTATCCAATCCAACTTCTCCGCCACTCTGACCATGCTCTTAACACTTTTTTTGCCCCATCCGTTTCATTACTAGCTGTATACTTACTGGTAAGCCTTTTAGTTCTCTTCCTCCATTGCGAGTCAACGTTGCTCCTATACAAATATCTGAATACTTTCGCTGCCCATCTACTTTCTTTCATATTCCTTATACTGGTGTCACACGGGTGCTTCGAAGGCCTTCGAACTGACAGTCCATCAACTCAAAGGTCATGCTTGATAGACTATCGACTCGATGGCCATCGAAACCGCCTGTGTAGCAGCTCAAACATGACCTTTGAGTTGATGGACTGTCGGTTCAAAGGCCTTCGAAGCGCACGTGTGACACCAGTATAATAATCTCTGTTCGTACCTAATTTTACTCTGTGCTTCCCTTCCCTCAAAGTCAGACCACCCCATATCCCCCTTAACAGCCTCATTTGTGGTCTTCCCATGGCTGCCCAATGCAAGATGTCCGACCGTCCTCTGATTCACGTCCAGGCTTGATTGTACCTCTGACCTCATGCACACCACTGAGTTTCCGAATGCAAGTCCTAGCACCATCGCACCTTTCCACAAACTGCAAATTGCCTCGTACCTGTCGTAACCCCACAGCGCTCCATGCTTCATTATTGCAAAATTCCTCTTTCCTTTAGCTATCCTTTAAAGGAAAGAGCTTTCCTTTAGCTCTTTCCTGTAGTTCTATGTATCTGTTCCCACCATTTATCCATATCCCGAGGTATTTGTACTCATGTACGCTGGGTACCTCGCCGCCCTGTATTGATATTGTCTGGTCGTTGCTGTCATTGAATATCATCCAACTGCATTTTGTCGCACTAAATTTTAGTCCAAAAGCTTCACTTTCCCGACCACATGTATCAACCAGACACTGCACATCTGCTTGGCTCTCCGCAAGTAGCACAATATCGCTTGCATAAAAGAACCCAGGGAGCTTTTGTTATGTCGTTATACCTGCCTGTTTGTGTGACAGCTTAAAACCAATATTGCTCATCTCCAGTGCTTTCTCCATTCTCATGTAAAGCATGAATAATAGTGGGGACAACGGGCATCCCTGCCTGAGAAAGTTCTTCCACTTGGTTTTCCTTGCTGCTGTTACACGTTGTAAAGGAAGGCTCGTCATGCTTCTTAAAGGAATCGGCTGTTATGTTTTGAATATAAGTCAGTGTGCTGTACCCCTCCAATTTATTTCTTTCTTCATTCGCAATATCCTGTTGCATAGTTACAGTTTTCTTACCCAGCGATTTTAGGTGGTTCCAAAAAACTGTAGACGCGACCTTCTTTTCATGAATGTCCGACATTTACTATTCACTTTGACCTTTAATCTTGGCTTCAAGTAAACTCTGTAGCAGGCCTTTTTTCTCTCCCATTTTTGCTTGACTTCGTTTGTGGCCTCTGCTCCTTTTTTGGGTGCATATGTGTTCATGATGCTTCCCGTCGATTATCGATTGCGTCCCAAATTTCCCTATTCCACCATCTTTTTGGCCTTCGCTTTCCCCTCCAGCAACTCTTTTGTTTCTCTTTCGTAATTTCAGTCCTTATTAGATGGAGGAGCTCATTATAATCCACACTTTGCCTTTTGTTCTGCTTACTATGTCCTTGATTGTTGCGACTATGTTCCTAATTTGTTTTTCACTTGGAAAGGAGCTGCCCGACTTTAATTCGATGCTCTCTTTACGATCCACATAACCCATATAGTAAGTTATGCATTTATGGTCAGTTCCCAAGCTACTACTCCCTTCCTCATCTATGCTCATTTGTCTCAACTTTGTCGTGAATTCCTTCCGTCATGAGGCAGTAATCGATTGTTGACTGCCTGCTTCCAACCTCCCATGTTACTTGCCCATCGCACTTAGGACTCATGTTAACTATATCGAGACTATGTTGTTCGCAGAGCTCTACCATCAACTTCCCGTTATAATCTGTATATCCTTCGAGGTCATGCACATGAGCATTCATATCTCCTATGAGGATTATTTCGGCTCCGTTACCAAAGTTTTGAATATCCTTGCTTATGCAATTCACTAACTCCTGATTTTTCTGTTTGCAGTTATTTCCAGTCCACATGTAAACTACACCCAACATAGTTTTCTTCCCGCTTACCGTTCCAGATACCCAGAGGTGCTCTTCACATGTCAAAGTAACCCTACACCAGTTTGCTTCCCGATGAATTAGCATACCAGTTCCCCCACCATTTCTTTCTGATTTTGTCCTGTTGCTCCCTTCCCACACACAATTTTGCAATAATTGGTGGCTCTTCTGAGTCCCGAAGGTGCGTTTCTGTAACGGCGTACACCGCTATCTGTTCTCTGTTCACCTGTTCCTCTATTTCTAACCATTTTGCCTGTTTTGTGCCGCTTTGGATATTTATGTAGCTTATTAAACCATGCTGTAATTTATATCTCCCTGTCCCCTTCTCCGTTTTTTACCACGTCTGTGTGCCAAAGGGTCTCTCAGAGATGTTTCGTCCCCGTCTGCCGTGACCACCGGAGGGCTCGTGTGTTTCCTAAATAAAGCTACTGCACCTCCTGCTAGGCGCCAGCCCACTTCATGCCCAAGTCTATGACCAAAGTGGATTCCGTTTCTCTGGAAACCACCCCATCTGTGCACTTCTCTGTTTATGTCGACAACCTCGAAGTCTTTATCTCAGCCAACTCGCCAAATCGTTTCGTTGGCTGTGACAACTGCTCTTTGCAGGTTTCGGTCTTTCAAAGCACCTCAGAGATTGTGCACAGTACGATTTGCACCCGGGGGCCACACTTCCCGCAACTAATCTACTCCATGTGTTATCTTCTTTATTTCTGGGGTTTTTCTGTTCAACACGTTCAGCTCGCCAGCTATCATAACAAAACTGTGCTCCTGATCTCTGTGAGTCCGCTCTTCCTTTGCTTGTTGCATTACTGTCCCCAACATTTTTCCCGGAAACGTCCCTATAGCTACTCTTGGGTCTCCTTTCAGCCTCACCTGAATCGTTTCCAAGCATGGAGCCAGGTTCGAGTCCCCTACTATTGTTACGTTTTCCCCCCGCCCTGCTGCCTTTGTCTGCTCTGGACATTAGGGCCGACTCTCAGGGTGAGGCTTGGGGGATCTTTTGTCCGCTCGCTCTTTCACCAGAGCTTTGCTGTAGCTAGGCCCTGGCTTCTGTGGTCCTTTTGTCAACTTGTGGGGCCAACGACGTTCTCTCCGGATGGTCGCCCGATTCTTTCTGATTCTGCATGGCGACCTTTGTACGCCCATCTCCTTTCTCATGTGGTGTTCCGCCTCTTAAAGTGTCTTCCAGCTCGCCTATTCGCTTTAAGAGGGCGCTCTGGGTTTCCTCCATTTGCTGCAGTTTCGCCATAATCACACATTGGTTACATGACACCTCTAATTCGCATGTCCCATCATCTGTGAAAAAATCTACTTTGACTCCCACGCCGCACTTAGTACACTTCACCAATTTTAACGAGTACCTTACCGTTGATCGCGCTAATCAGTGTGATGAACGATAAGATACTCGTTAAAATTTAGGCCTCCTGAAAATTTACCGCGCACACCTCGTTCGGTTATTAGTGGTACACCCCTACACTGTCGTGGGCTTCAAACCTATATTTTTTTAATTCATATCCAACTTGCTGCACAAAAATGCACGTACACGATAAATTAGTGGGCTGCAAACCAAATGTCCAGATATATTCTCAATGGCAAAGGCAGTTCACCCGCCTTCTGTGCAACGACAGCGTGCACAAATAAAATTACAAGAAAAAGTGGCCTAAAAGTTGGGAACTATTAAAGCGCTTTTAGTTTACTGCCCCTGACCTATCTTCTTATCACTCAATACAACCTTTTCCAACTCACACAAACAGCACCAGAAAAGGCCGACCACGTGTTCTTGAGAAAGAAAAAAAAAGACAAAGGGAACCCGTGCTTGGGGAAATGACTGACACAAAGACGAGCGCAACAAGAAAAAGGCTACTTTTCCCGCTTATCTGGCGGTATTCGTGATCTTAAGCAAACCTGGATGGATGGATGTATCAAGCTGTACCCTTTATATCGGGCGGCGGCTCACGCCACATAGCTGTAATGTCTGGTATTATATATGTCTAACTGTCACTCCTGCCTTGATTTTAGCCACCAATCCGACAACCTCCTCTTGGTCTTTTCTACCCTCTTAAAGTCTATTCCGTCTTCACCATCCCTGAACCCCAGTGCTTAAAAAAATTCTGCCTCATTACCTTCGACTACAGGGTGGAGTCCTTTACAGAAAAGTATCAAGTGCTCAGCCGTTTCCTCCTGCTCTCCGCACGCACTACACAACGTGTCCATCCCCTCATACCTTGCTCGGTACACCTTAGTCCTCAGTACTCCCGTCCTGGCTTCAAACAGCAGCAAGCTACCCCGAGAATTATAAATCTTTTCTTTGGCAATGTCCTGCTTTAACGTTCTGTAGGTTTCCAGTGCTGATTTTGTAAGCATCCCTAATTTCCACATGTCCCTCTCCGTTTCTTTAACCTTTTTCTTCACCGATGACTCCTTTTTGCTTGGTATCCTGCTGTTGCCTAAATATTTTCTCGACAATTTTCTCGTTCGCTTCCTCCATTTTGTATTGACATTCCGCATGTACAAGTAGCTGAGGACTTTCCTAGCCCAACGCTCATCCCCCATTTCTCTCAATCTTTCCTCAAATTCTATCTTGCTGCTGGCTTCCCTGCCTTCGAATGATGTCCATCCCGTGTCACCCTTTACCCCCTGATTTGGTGTATTGCAATGTGCTCCCAGTGCAAGCCTGCCTACACCCCGTTGCTTAATTTCTAGCCTTGCTTGGACCTCCAGTCTCATACACAAGACTGCATTGCCAAATGTCAGGCCAGGAACCATCACCCCTTTCCAAATCCCTCTCACCACCTCGTACCTATTATAGTTCCACAGTGCCCTATTTTTCATTACTGCTGTATTCCTGTTACCTTTAGTACTTACATATTTTTCGTGTTCCCTTAGGTACTCAACCCCACTGCTTATCCACAGGCCATGATATTTGTATTTATCCACTATCTCCAACGTCACCTCTTGTATCCTATGTTCACCGCCTTCATTATCATTAAAAACCATGACCGCCGATTTTTCTTTACTAAACTTAAACCCTAACTCATCTCCCACTTTACCACAGATGTCTATCAATGCTTGCAGATCTTCCTTGTTGCCAGCCATTAATACTATATCATCTGCGTACATCAGTGCTGGTAATAATTGTTCAACATATTTTCCTTGTCTTCTGAAGGAGAGGTTGAAGCCTAGTCCACTCCTCTCTAATTTGGCCTCTAATCCTTGTAGATACAGCATAAATAGCAAGGGTGACAGAGGACACCCTTGTCTAAGCCCCCGTTGTATCTTTATAGGCTCGGACTCCTGTCTTTCCTATTTTATGACTACCTTGTTGCTTTTATAGATCTCCTTCAGAAGATTAATCACTCCATCTTCATTTAATGTGTCCAGTATTCCCCACAGGTCCTCTTGGTTCACACTGTCATAGGCCCCCTTGATATCCAGAAATGCCAGCCGCAGGGGCCTGTGTTCCTTTTCTGCTATCTCAATGCACCGTGTCAATGAGAACAGGTTGTCCTCTAACCTCCTTTGTTTTCGGAACCCATTTTGTAGTTCCCCCAGCACCCTCTCATCCTCTACCCATGCCTGCAGTCTTTCCTTGATAATCTGCATTACCAGCCTGTACACCACTGATGTCACTGTTATGGGACGGTAGTTGTTAATGTCAGCTTTGTCCCCCTTTCCTTTATAGATCATGCTCATCCTGCTTAGTTTCCACCCCTCGGGGACTTCACAATCCAGTACTGTTTTGCTCGCTGCCTCTCTTATTATTTGCTTAGACTTTGGGCCCAATTTCCTTATTAGCATAATTGGGATGCCATCAGGACCTGTTGATGTGGTACTAGGAACCCTCTTCTCTGCTCTTTCCCACTCACGTTGTTCAAGTAGAGCCAGCGTGCTAATTGATCTCTCATTGTCTATTAAGGTAGATGCCGTGCGTCCTTGCTCTTTAAACTTTTTTTTTTTTAAATTCTCTGCTGAATCACAAATACTATCATCTGGTGTTGGTGCTTGGAGATGGGGGGAATAGAAAAAGACGACAGAGGAGCTCTGGCTGGCCCACTTCTCTGTAGTACAAGCCTCTTACCCACAAATCTCTGTTCGGTTCGTGGCCGATCCCCCAGGGTGAGTTGCGCCAAGGTATTCATAAGGGTCAGAGAACTGGGCTATGAATTTCCGTTCTTGCTATAGTATGATCGATTTGATTGAAGTAGATTTAAAAGGCATGCGGACAATTTAAAGAGAGAAGGAAAAAAAAGGTTCTTAAATTTTCTTACGAGCCTGGTGGCGCACATGTCACCGCCCCGTTACAAAGGGGACGCTCATAGCATCCATCCATCCAAGGCCAACAACAACAACGAGCCGACTAAATTAAACTTCACCTTGTCGTCTAACGCCATGACAAGAATGGTGGAGGAGCTGGGTACAACGACGCATCCCATGCGCAACACCCAGCCCGGCAACACGAACATAAATCCTGCGCCCGTGAGCACGCCACTTCACCGAGTTAGCCGCCGACAACGAGCCATATATCACCAGACACCAGGGAAGCGTACCGAGAGAGGGCTATGGCGCTATCCCCACTCGTCAGGAAGTTCTGTCGCCTCCTACGCAAACCTACTGCACCCCCGAGGTTGCGCTGGCGCCTCGTACCTTCCACGCAAATCTGCACGAGGATGTGGATGACTGGCTGAGTGAGTTTGAGCGCATCGCTGCGTTCAACCACCGGGATGATGACAAGAAACTTCGGCGTCTGTACTTCAGCTTAAAGACGGCGCCCACACGTGTTTTCAGAACAGGGAAGATGTACCGACGTCCCGGTGCGAATTTCAACGTCGCCTTCTGGAGTGCTACAGGAGCGCCAACCGCCGCGAACGCGCTGAGCGCGAACTGCAGTCTCGTGTTCAGATGCCAAATGAGGCTGGTACGATGTACATCGAGGACATGATTCGCCTTTTATTGCAATAGCAATTATATGGATAGTCTCGACGGGTTTTTGCCGCCGCCTCAGCCGTCATATCCCAATCCCATACAACGTCCAAATTGATAACCCCCGCGCACCGTACCTTCTACCCGCGGGTAAAAGCACGCGAGCGGGGCCAGCGGGGCCGCCGAACGCGGCTGAAGCAGAGATCAAACGAGCCGCGGCCCATCTCCTTCGCTCGGAGGGCGCGTACGATAACATACACTCCGCTTGGGAGGCCTGCATCAAAGCGGTGGGGAAACTCCCCACCCGTCTTTAAAGGGCAACTCCGGCGGTTGTTCTACCATATTCTGATATCACTGTTTTCGGATAGTGCTGAGAGCCCTGAAGCAGCCAGGGGCATTCAATTTGCTCAGTAACTTACCAATAATTTTAGATAACCGAATGAACGATGTGTTTAAACCGAAACGGATAGACGCTTCGTGCAGCGTATGCGATGACGTCACAGCCTCCCCGCTATCAGAAATATCGAGCTGGTGCAAGAAAAATGGAAGTGACGATGTCATCCAACGATATATTGATCTCTTCTGAACTTGACAGCGACGATTTGAGCGCTGAAGTATCGCCGTTTTGCTTTAGAGGGTCCGCCTGCTCGGGTAGGCAGCGTTGCAGGCATGGAGGAAAGGTTGCAGGTAATGACATCAAAAACACAGGGTGGCTTTCATGGGAATCCGCTAAAAATTTTTGAAATTCATTTTCAGGAAACCTAAATGACTCAATTGCAACAGCCTGGCTTGGCATAAATTATTGCAGCACCGAGGAGAACATATCCTGAAAATTTGATTGAGATCAGCGGATTATAATGAAAAATCGCCGGAGCTGCCCTTTAACGAGCATTAAAAAATTACAGCATATCCACGGAGTGAATGATGATGAGTGGGCGAAGCTCGGGTGGTTCATCGTAGATCGTGCCGAGTTCCGGATTAATTTAGTTAACGCGCCCGCTACAAAGCCTCATGGTTCAACTATGCACAAGCGAAATCTCCCACCGGCACTTCATTGCAAGTCAAGATCCAGTGCATATATATATATATATATATATATATATATATATATATATATATATATATATATATATATATATATATATATATATATATATATATGGGTTTGCCGGTGAACGCTTCTCCAACGCGAGCAGTCGGTATTTCTCAATCAAGAAACTCGCTAGGAGACGCTGCCTGCGCCAGCGTTGTCTCTCGCGGGTGAGGGCGCGTTCTCCTTCTTTGCGAGCTGGTAGCGTTCCTCTAAGAAAGAGCGTTTCCATAGCGTCCGCCGTGGTGATGTAGTGGTTACGGTACTCGGCTGTGTCACCCAAAATACGCGGGTTCGATCCCGGCCGAGGCGGTCGCATTTTCGATGGAGGCGAAAATGCCAGAGGCCCGTGTACTGTGCGTTGTCAGTGCACGTTAAAGAACCCCAGGTGGTCTAAATTTCCGGAGCCCTCCACTACGGCCTTTCTCTCCTCTCTATCTCTTTCACGCCCTTTCCCCCACCCCCACGGATGCTTAGCCGTGCTCCCTACATGGGCTGCAGAATTAGCGTCCTTTCCTAACCAAACCACAATCAATCAATCACAGCCAACGCGCGCCTTTCGCTCTCTCTCTCTGTCTCTCTCTCTCTCTCTCACAAGACAGCAGAGGCACGCGCCGGGAGAGAGAGAGAGAGAGGCACGCGCCGAGGGCGAGCGCGTGCCTCCCGGCACGCGGGTTACGCCTGACGACGGACGCGTGACGCGTGACAAGGTTAGACTAAGAGGAGCTTCGCCCCTAAAAGCGCGAGTAGATGGGGGGTGGGGGCTGGGGGGGTTCTCGCTCGAGCAGCCACTGTGGACTTTGGGCTGTCGCCATCGCTGGCGCGCGCGCTATCTCGGCAGCAATCAGACGTACTGCGTAGCAGCGCCTTGTTGATGCGCTCCGTTCCAGGCGTCTCGCATATATATACAATGCCCTTGCCACATAGCCCTCTCGCGAACGCGTCTACGAGTGCAGGAAGGAGCGCGCTCGCCTGATGCCACCATGCTGTGCCAAGTTTCTCGATGGAGCAATGTTCTAATTCGAAGGACCTATAAGATGGCCTTAGGACTAATTCGGAGGACTCTAATTCGGAGGGCCTATAAGATGGCCTTAGGACTACCCCAACACACGGCCAATGAACGTCTCTTCGGGTTGGGAGTTCATAATACGCTTGTGGAGATCATAGAAGCACAGTGAACGGCACAGCTAGAGAGGCTATCTGGTACCTATGCCGGCAGAGAAATTATGCTAATAGGCATAAATTACCACGGAATACGGGGACCGAAGGAGGCGCTACTCCCAGCTGTTATAAACGCCATAATGACGGAGAACATACCAAAGAAAAAATGCACCCGGTGCACGACGCCGGACGGAGAAGACGCCGAGATGAGGCCATTCTAAGGAGCCACGGTAGACGAGACGGAGTCCTTTTTGTCGATGCAGCCAGGTACCCCGAAGACGCCTCGCGACAAGGACGTAGCATCCTACCTACCTTCTCCATGGTGGTGCTGGATATCCACAACATACGTGTCACAGGATCCACAAGAGTGCAAACTTCCGAAGCGGCGGAAGAAATGGCAATCGCCCTAGCCATACTCCACGGTACAGAAACGGATTCACTCATAAGTGACGCTAAGACAGCGATCCGCAACTACAGAAAAGGCTGGATCTCCGCACGGGCGGCACGTGCACTGAATGCCAAGGCTAAAGACTTTCAGGACTGGCACCCTATCAACCAAGACCCTGAAATGGTTCTCCGCGCACATGGGCGATCTCAATAGACAGGAAGCCTGAAATCCCGGACAATCTTAATGAGCGGGCCCACCGTGTCGCGAGACGTCTAACCCACCGCGACACTTTCCGGGCCGCTGATACGCATGGGGTTTTTCGGGGTGACCCGGTAACGGGGGAGCAGAGTTACATGACTACTGCCATACAGGACAACAAAGACCTCATGGTAACATATCATGAGATCCTTAGCCATTTCAGAAAGCAGAGGCAAACGTATCCACATCCACACCAGCAACTTGATAGATCTCAAGCCACAGACCTACGATGCTTGCAAACGTACACGTTTAAGAATCCTGCACACCTACACAGGCTACATTCGCATTTACATCCATCACCAGCCTGTCCTTGGTGCGGGTACGCCCACGCTGACATGACGCACATTCTTTGGCGCTGTACAAGTAATCTATATCCCGGCCACGGCGGCTGCATTTCGATGGAGGCGAAATGTTGAGGCCCGTGTGCTGTGCGATGTCAGTGCACGTTAAAGAACCCCAGGTGGTCTAAATTTCCGGAGCCCTCCACTACGGCGTCTCTCATAATCAGAACTGGTTTTGGGACGTGAAACCCCACAAAACAACAACAAGTAATCTACAGTTGTAGAAAGAGGATAATATCAGACCAGATCTCCTTGAAGAACGCTGGCGAACTGTCTTGTCCAGCTTAGAACTGACAGATCAACTATGGGCTGTCCAGTGCGCCAGGACTATCGCCGAGAGGTTACTCCCCTCGGCTATGGACCACCCGGTGGTTTAGCACGGGCCGACGAACTCGTTGGCTTCGACAATAAAGTTTTACCATACCATACCAAAGTGCACGCTGCTTAGCGAGGTCGCGGTGTGAAGCACGTGCCAGAAGACGTCAGAACAACATGACTTATTAGCTCGCACCTCTGCTGGGCCGTTGTCTCTGCTGCTTACTTATAAGACCACGTTCACTACAATTCAGATTGCCTCTAAAGCTGCTAGTCTTACATCGTGTGTATCATATCATGCATTGCTATTGCGTTCATTGCTTCGCCCTACTGGCGAAGCTGATTTTTTCGTATGAGCGGATCCCACGTACTATGCTAGAAGCTGCGCCACCTCATGGGTGGCGTGAAAAAGCAGCTTTTCGCTTTGTCTGGTGCTCCGCACCAGACCAGCGATCTGCCCCATTCAGCGATCTGCCCCATTCGATCAGCAAGTTAATCTCGCTGCAACTTAAGAATCGTACGCCAGCTTCAGGAGCTGCAGCACGGAATGGATTGGCGAAATAGTTCGCTCTATGTTTCACGAAGAAATTGAATAACACAGCGGGGTAAGACAGCCTGCGGTTGGTTCTACCGCCAGTGTCATCCGTGATGAGGTTCAGCAAGTACTGCACACCCACCGCTATCCACCTGTGCCCACGGATTGAGGTGGAACTAGCTCCTGTATCGACAGATATTTCGCGCAGCATGTATGCAGAAACCGTGAGAAACTCTACGCCTGTTTCTCGCCCCGCAGTCTCTCTCTTGGCGATTACATCACCCACAATTCAATCAGCTGGTGACATTGACGGTCGCCGTGCATTCATGCGGAAGTCTGGTCCATGGCGTACGCCGAACAGACGACCCCTCTGCTACCACTGCGGTGAGGCTGGTCACGTGTAGAGCGAGTGTAGGTATCGACAACTTGGACTGCGCGGTTTCTCCGTCAGTTCGAGTCGTAACCAAGGAGGCCAGATGCCAAAGGAAATGGAAGAATATCTCGATCAGGAACATGAGCATGTGCCATTCTTACGGCGTCAATCTCGATCGCCATCCCCGAGGCGACTCTAACCTATTCGGCCACGTTTAAAAGCGACGGCTCAGAGGCGAAAACCGAGCACCCGTCGGGAAAACTCAAGGCACCGATCTTCGGGGGCGAGGTCGCTGGGACTCAAGGTATGGAGGACGTCCCATCGGTGCTCAGACGAAATGTCGCAGATTCAATGAAGGCAGCAAATTCTGCGCGTACCCTTCACCCATCAAGTCCCCGTTCACTAGTTCTGTCGCTGATACAAAGAGTCTCCGGCGACCACATCCGAGCGTGACGATCGAGTACCGCATGACGTACCTGTGCTGCTAGGCGGTCATGAAGTTAGCGCACTTGTAGACACCGGTGCAGATTATTCGATCGTTTGCGGAAAACTGGCAACGACTGTTACGAAATTTATAACGACGTGGAATGGAATGCGTATTCTCACAGCTAGAGGTCACTTTGTTACCCCCGCTGGGCCGCTGTACTGCAAGAGTCAAGATCCGGGCATCTACGTGTGTGCTGACCTTTATCGTCCTCCACGACTGCTCTCGCGAGCTCAGGCTTGTTATGGACTTTCTACGCGAGTACGGCGCAATTATAAATCTCCGCGAGCGCACTGTGACCTTCTCGACACAATGCGCCACAAGAAGACGCTGGGAGCTGTCGTAAACCTCTGCTATACGTTGCTGAAGACAGCGTGGCGTTACCACCACGAGCGAGCGACCATTCCCGTAGAAGTTACTTGCGAAGGCCTCCGAGACTTTCGTATTTCACTCACCCAAAGATGTGCTGCTTCAAATCTAAACATTGCTCCTACTTGAACTTTGCTGCACAGTGCTCCTTGCGTCATTCATTACATGCAAAACAAAATTGTAGTGTGCAAATTTGTGTCCTTCAGTAGGTTTAGCAAGCATACAACTTGTTTTCACTTTTAAATTTCTTAGTCAATATACTGTAAGTATGCGCTATACATATCTTTATGTATGACTGTTCCCAGCCAGGCAGAACTGGCACAGCATAACAAAGTCACATGTGCTCATAGGAACAGTTGATGTATGATGCTGCACTTGGTGTGGAAGCAGATTTGAGGCACACATTAAAATATAGTGTGCTTTGATTTTGTCACTTCATTTAATCATTGAGTCCTGCATCAAGCAAACATACGATAAAAGAAACATGCGTAGTTTGAATACGAGGGGCCCCTTTCATTGTGCCATGCATATTTTTTCAGCATTTTATTGGAAAGTGTCTTCTAAATTTCATTGTTTTAGCTGAGAAAGAGTCGTGCCAAATGCACAGACCTGTAAATATTGTTAAATCTGCACTTGGTGTGGAAGCAGATTTGAGGTACTACATTCAGTCATTGAGTCATCAAGCAAACATACGATAAAAGAAACGCGCAATTTGAATATGAGGGCCCCCTTCCATTGTTTCATGCATATTTTTTCAGCATTTTATTGGAAAGTGTCTTTTAAGTTGCATTGTTTTAGCTGAGCAGAAGTCGCGCCAAATGCACAGACTTGTAAATATTGTTAATTCTGTGCAGTTTTTAGCATTTTATTAAAAGGTTCTTTCAAATGAAAATTCCTGCTTGTGAACGCCAAATGTGCCAGGTACGCTGTACTATGTATGTTGTACATCGGCATCTCTTTCGCGGTGACGCTATGGCCCATGGAGATAGTTACTGACGTCACAGAGTGCTTCACATCCGAGGAAAGAAATGCTGGTAACGATTTTCTTGGCCGCATCGACGTTAATTCAAAGCTTTGCGACGACAAGAATGCTGTACTTTACGACCTGCTAGAGGTATTTCATCCTTGCTTCGCCTCTTCGTGTAATGTCCGCCAAATACTCTTCACCAAGCACCGAATTACCGATGGCGATGCCCACCCTAACTGACAAAAGCCTTACCGTGTGTCTGCTAAAGAACGCGAAGCCATCCAAACGCAAGTAAAGGAGATGCTCGACGATGGCGTCATTTAGGAGGAACGAGACACTGCGCTTCTGCGTTGATTACATGAAGCTAGCCAGCATAAAAAACGTTTAACAGTATCCACAGGCCGACGGTTCTCTGCACAGGCTGCGGCAATCGAAATACTTTTTGTCCATTGATTTAAGGAGCGGCTGTTGGCAGATCGAGGTTGATGAGTGAGACCGAGAAAAGACATGGTTTGTAACTCCAAACGGCCTTTATCAGTTCCGAGTTCTTTGTTCTGCTCCAGCCACTTTCCAGAGGATGATGGATACCGTTCACACTGGCTTGAAATGGCGAGCTGTCTCGTATACCTCGACGATGTGGTCATCTCCGTGTTTTTTGAAGAACATCTGAGACGCCTGAAAACGGTGCCAGAAGCTATTCGCTTAGATGAGCTCATGCTGAATCTTCAAAAATGCCACTCTGGTTATGCAGAGCTGAAATTTTTCGGACATGTGAGGAAAGCGCATGCAGAGGACGCAGAGAAAACGGCAGCCGTTGCCGCATTTCCCGTTCCACCAGACAAAAAAGCAGTACGACGCTTTCTTGGCTTGTGTGCCTGTTATCGTCAATTCATTGCCAACTTCTCCAGTACAGCCGAACCACTCGCGTGACTCACCCGAGACGATGTGCTGTAGTCGGTTCCTCCATGGTCTGGACCAAGAAGCTACAGACGGCTTTTGTAGAGCTGAGGGAGTGCATTCAGACAGCACTTTTAAAGGGACCCTGAAACGGTTTTGGCGATTTTGTGCAAACATGGTGATCCGGTAGAGCGAGTCATTAGGATCATTAGAGGACAGATATCAGCGCTCTGCGTAAAATGTATAATTTACAATAAAATTTTGAACACGCGCATCGCAAGAGATCGCAGCGGCTCGCCAAAAGGCGTTTTCAAACGCCCCCGCCATCGAACGAAGGAGCAGGGGAAGGCGCTGATTGGCCCCCAACCAGTGACGTGCACGTAATTTTCCCAACCTAACTGCGAACAACGTGTTCCTACAACGTGCTCCTTCGTTTCAGCCAACGGTATCGTCGCGGCATCTGGCGGCGTACACACGAGTCGCCGGTGCTTTATTAGAGAGGCTAGCACTGCCGAGGCCGGCGACCTCAGTAAAGATATCGCGACGCTATGTCGCTACGGGGGGCTCGGCACAGCGGCTGACGCGGGAGGCGCAGTTGTCACTAGAGCGCACTACACAGCTGATCGAGTTAAGGAACAGCAGTGGTAAGGAGGAAAGTGGCAGAAATAAGCCCATAGCTTACATAGCGCATGGTGCTTCACTTTATTTATGGTGTGAATTATTTCACAATTATGTTGCCTAATCAGTGACGCAATGTCAAAAAAACATTCCAGGGACCCTTTCATTGGCCATTTCGATGAGGGATGCACAAGAGATCCACACAGACGCTAGCAATGTCGGACTTGGTACTGTCGTTGTACAACGACACAGCCCACGTTGATGACGTCATAGGTTGCTCCAGTCGTACACTCTCCCGAGCTGAGGTCAACTATTCTACTTCAGAGAAGGAACGCCTCGCAGTCGTGTGGGGCACGACCTAATTCTGGCCTTCTCTGCACGGTCGTCCCTTGAAAGTGGTGACAACACCACTCGCTGTGCTGGCTGGCCGATCTCGGAGACCCGTCTGGCCGCCATGCTCAGAGCAGTTTGCGTTTGCAGGAATTTGACACCACGATTGTATACAGGTCGGAGCTCAAACACGAAGACGCCGCCGCGCTTTCTGGGACACTCGTAAGGTCCCGTGTTCTGCACACTGAGGATGACGACGGGTTTCTTGGAGCCGTTATTGATACCTACTTCAAGACAGCAAGTACACGAATTACGGCTTATTGTAGATTACCTCGAGGGCCGAAAATTCCACCTTTCTCGGCACATTGCTCGCGAGTTATCCTCGTTTCATATACAAGAAAAATCCTGCAGATCCCGCGCATTGTGTGAATCGGCGTCATGCGAAGCAGTCAGCGAGGAAATGGCCTATGACGACTTGTTCGCCATTCAGTCAAGTGTGACGAGTTGGATCAAGGTCTTTGTGCAAAGCGCATGAACACCCACTCTTCAGTATGCTCGATGTGGAATAAACAGGAACGTCGGTAGCACCGTGACGTTTCAACGGTAGCCCATGGTACGACGTAACGTTGGAACTCACGTTACTCCAAAGCACAGACATGTGTTTTGTCGAAGAAAAATGCACTATAGGGGCGTTGAGGTGCTGTCATAATCGTCGTTAGTTGAAGATTCCTACGTGATAAAGCAAAGTTGCACAAAAACATACCGATCGAATGGTAACATTTATCTATTGCCATCATAGTGCTCATGACTCATTAGAAGTGCAATTCACGTTACATAAGGAACATCATTACAACTGCAGGTGCGGTAGGTTTATTTACTCTACCGTGTGCCACCGTAGCCTAGTGGTAGCATGCTCGCTGGGCACTTAGGGAGCCCGTGTTCGATGCCCCATTGTACCACTAGGTAAGGTGCATTTGTGTCTGTGTGCTTGTTATGTCTACATTTCGATCACTTGCAAGGACAAACAATGTCCCTTTTTCGGTTTAAGAGTGGGTCTCTTTAAGCCGGCCGTCCCGTGTGTAGGCCGATACTGGAGGCAGTGAACCGTGTGAGGGGCCGAAAAGTACGCGCATGATTGTAGGGTCGTTAATCGTGACTTGTGTCACAAAATAGTGCCTATTTTGACGAGAAACCCGGCGTCGAGCGGGATGGAAAGCCTAAAAAACAAGAAAAGCGGCGCGCGCGGAGGAAGCGCCCAAGGTCACGCCGTGTCTCCAAAAGGGGCGAATTCTGTAAAAGCTTTCTCATCGCGGCGAGTGCGCGCGCAGGACAGACGTAAGGAGAGAGAAGAGGCGGACAGTACACACCGACGCTCCTAGCGCAGTGAGAGAGAGAGAAAGAGGCGTCGCCCCAACGAAGAAGGACCGAGAATGGGCGAGAAGGTTCCCAACTTTGTGTGTGCATGAGTCACGTGGGCCGCGCCGAACTTTCTTGCACGGCTTCCCAAGGCTATATAAACAGTCGGACACGGGCCGCAAAAAGAAGAGTGGAAGAGTAACAAGCAGAAGAAGTAGCAAGAAGTTGTGCGTGACTGAGACGCTGTTCCACGAGCCAGCTGACAAGCCCACCTGCAAGCTTAGACTTGAGAAGAAGCCCGAGTGACTTGGTGAAGAGGACTCTTTTGTGTTTTGTTCTTTGGTTGCAGTGCATGAGCTTGTTCGTGTTTGTTGGTTTCGTGTAACGTTGTAACCCATATGTGTTTTAGTTTGGAAGAGCCGTGTTTGTGTACGTTTTGTGTAACTGCCTGCTTGATGAAAATATTGTAAAAACGCGTTTATTCAACGCTGGCGTAAGGGGCGACCGGAAGCTCGATCAACGGCTCAAGAAACGATCCCTGCAGCGAGCGGCGACCACACGAGCAACGCGCGTCTCAACGAGCCCGGACTCAGAGCACGAGCGGCGTCTTCCTCAGCGGAGCGCTGAAGAACGAACCCCACTGCAAGACGCTGGAGAGGACGGCCCACTACGACCTTCCAATGCTTCTTTACATTAACCCCGGGGACAAAAAGGGAGCGACCCGGTGGCCTAACAGCTGGTCACTATGAGTGGGTCATAGTAGGTCTTGAGGCGCTCGACGTTCACAATGTCGCGGCTCCGACAGCGCATGTTTGAGGATGGCTCAACGGGCTCGATGAGTTAGTTGACCGGGGAGGTACGCTTGACTACTCGGTCGAGTCCTTCGTACTTGGGCAGTAGTTTTAGAGAGAGCCCTGATGTAATGCAAGGGACCGAGAGCCACACAAGCGTTCCAGGAAGGAATGCAGGTGCAGAGGCGGTGTCACCGCGAATGCTCTTCTGGCGCTCTTGGTTACTAGCAGTAAACGCCCGGGCGAGATCGCGATACTCTTTTGCACGTCTGGCTGTGGCAGAAATAGGCGCAGCCTCAGATGCTTCCGGCCTGTATACGGTAGGATTGTGTCGATAGTGTCCTATGGGTGCCGACCGTACAATAAAAAGAAGGGTGGAAAACCAGTGGTGCTCTGAGGGGCGGTGTTATAAGAGCAGGTCACGAACGGCAGGACGGCATCCCAATTTGATTGGTCAGAGGCGACGTACGTTGAGAGCATGTCGCCGAGCGTGCAATTAAAGCGCTCTGTGAGGCCATTCGTCTGCGGGTGGTAAGCAGTAGTTGTGCGATGAAAAACGTGGCACTCTTTGAGGGTGGCTTCGACGACTTTCGACTAGAAGGCACGCCCTCTGTCGCTAAGCAATCCCTGGGGTGGCCCGTGTCGAAGTATGAAGCAGCGGAGCAGGAAGGAGGCTACATCGCGCGCTGTAGCCGCGGGGAGAGCGGCAGTTTCGGCGTATCGCGTGAGGTGGTCAACAGCGACAGTGGCCCAGCGGTTACCAGCCGATGTCAGCGGGAGGGGCCCATACAAATCGATGCCGACGCGCCCAAATGGCCAGATAGGGCAAGGCAGAGGTTGTAGACCTACTGGAGCCAGGGGCGGCGAAGACTTCCTCCGCTGGCAATCGAGGCAGGACAGAATGAACTGCTGAACATAGCGGTACATTCCTCGCCAGAAGTATCGATGTCGGATGCGCTCGTATGTTTTGTATACCCTAGAACGTGCACACTGAGGATCAGAGTGGAACGAGGCGCATAGTTCAGAACGCAGACTCCAGGGCACAACTAGCAACCACTGGCGGCCGTCGGCGTTGTAATTGCGTCGATGAAGTAGGTCGTCGCGAATGGCGAAGTGGTGGGCTTGATGGCGCAACGCGCGAGTGGTCGGTTTTGCTGATGGGTCAGAGAGGAAGTCGATCAACGAGGCGATCCAGTGATCCTTGCGCTGTTCGGTAGCGATGGTGTGAAGGTCGATGGACCGAAATGGGAATACGAGATACCGAGCCGTGGCCATCGTCGTTGGGCAAGGGAGATCGCGAGAGAGCGTCGGCGTCAGAGTGCTGACGCCCGCTGCGGTAGACTACGCGAATATCAAGTCTTGTAGGCGAAGTGCCCAACATGCAAGGTGGCCGGTGGGGTCTTTCAGTGACGACAACCAACAAAGTGCATGGTGATCCGTGACGACATCAAATGGGCGGCCATACAGATATGGTCGGAACTTAGTAAGTGCCCAGATGATGGCCAAACGTTCTTTTTCCCTCACGGTGTAATTGGTCTCGGCTTTAGTAAGCGTACGACTTGCGTATGCAACGACATATTCAGGGAACCCTGGTTTGCGCTGCACAAGGACAGCGCCGAGACCAAAACCGGTAGCGTCCGTGTGTACCTCTGTAGGGGCCGTAGGATCATAGTGGCGTAGTATGGGAGGAGACGTCAACAAACGAAGGAGCTTTGCGAACGCGTCGTCACACTGTCGACCACGTGTCGAGGGGCCCGTTACTTCCGAGGAGCTTCTATGCGGGGATATGATGGTAGCGAAGTACCGAATGAAGCGTCGGAAGTAGGAGCACAGTCCTACGAAGCTGCACAGTTTCTTGACGGACGTCGGTTTGGGGAACTCGGCCACGGCCTGCAGCTTGGTTGAATTGGGAAGAATTCCTGCCCTTGGACACGATGTAGCCGAGTATTGTTAGCTGCCATGCTGCAAATCGGCACTTCTTGAGATTCAGGTCGGATTCCCGCAAACGCGTCAAAACGTGCCGCAGGCGTTGAAGATGCGTGGAGAAGTCCGGAGCGAAAACGACAACGTCATCGAGGTAGCACAAGCACGTGTGCCATTTTAAGTTGCGCAGAACGGTATCGATCATGCGCTCAAAGGTAGCGGGCGCATTAGAGTCCAAACTCAAAAGTAGTGGGCTCAAAGGTAGCGGGCGCATTACACAGTCCAAACGGCATGACGTTGAATTCGTACAAGCTGTCTGGCGTCACAAAAGCCGTCTTCGGTCGAGCGTCATCAGCCATAGGCACCTGCCAGTTTTGTTTGATAGGCACCTGCCAGTTTCGTTTGTTTGTTCACCTCTCCGGCATGGTGAACACTTACAGCGAAAAGAGCCGACCATGAGAAAGCCTTGGGTGTCTACAAACGTCGCAAAATGCCGCCCGAACGGAAGCGAGCAGGCGCCGCTCGCTTCCCATGTGCACATGGTCAGTTGAGGGGTGGAATCCGGTTTGTTTGAGACTGCGTGCGTAAAAGAAAAAGAGGTGGGGAGGGAGGGGGGGGGGTGACTCTTCGTGAAAGCGTATGGCACCTGCCCCTGCATCCAACACAGCCCGTGGGCCTGCCTCCCACAACGGCCACTGCCACGGTGTCGGTGGCACTGGCCGTCACTGCTCGCGCTATGAGCGCCGTGGGTCACGGCTACCCGACGAGGACGACACAGCAAGCGCGATCATACGCAAACACCGCTCGCTTGTCATCGACGTTCGGTTGAAGAGCGGCATTGTATGCCACTATGCCAAGGACAAGCTTTCTGGGGAAAAAAAGATAAAAAGCGGCATGCTCTTAGTTCAACGACATAGCCCACACCGAGTTTGGGAACGTAGCACGAAAGGACGAAAGCACCGGGATAGACACCTGTAGGGCGTGCATGCGGTGCCACAGACTGTTTGCACAAGAAACGCGAGGATCGCTTTTGCTGGTTTTTGTGTTTTGTTATTTGTTGTTTTTCTATACGTCCCCTTTCCGTTTCTCCCTTCGAAAATAAAGCAGTCGTCCTGGTGCGCTGAAACTGAACGGACGTGTCGTGTCTTTTTCAACTCCGAAGTTTATCTCCGATTAAGCCTACAGAGAGATAGCTAGATCTCAATCCGCGTAAGGTTTGCTGCCAGTAGCGTTTGTTCAAGCCACGGAGCACCAGCATACCTGACTGGAGTCACGAAGGGATGTACAACTGAAGAGCGCACTGATCACTGAAGGAATTCATGGCAGCAACGCTAACGAGAGAATACTCGGGGATGATGTATGTGTGTGTGCGATCCAATGTTTAATTAGTTGAACCCCACGTCAACTCACGAACTTATGTGAAGTATTCGTCCTCCATCATCCGATACGAGAGGCAACGTGCTGGAATAACACCTAGCTCTATCTTGCAGGGTAAGATTTTTCGTTATTATGATGATCCGAGTGACCATGTGCATTGCCGGATGTCTGCTTTTTTTATATCCCTGTCGTTATTACAAAAAAAAAGCTGTTTGGCTACGGAAATACGGAGCAATGGTTTCACTGAAATACAAGCTCTGATGTGTTCGGCGCGCGTTCTTCGGTGCCAAGACCGTGTCAGATACGCGGCGTTTGCTTGCCTGCACAGTACGATGATGTGAGAGAACTTCATGTTACCAAAAATCTGTGTCTCGATGGCGTACCGGCCCAGTTGGCGCCGAGTATCATTACTTTCGGTAACGGGTGCACCGTTCCGCACTGCGCGCCGCTTGCGTCGTCTGCTACGATGCCGTACGGGTCGGTTGCGCCGGATTCGGCGCATCCGCACTCCGACCATGCAAAAGGCGGATTGTGCCAGGCTGTTGCAAAAAAGCTAAAAGGAGGGGTGAGAAAATGTAGCTGTGGCCTTAAAGAAGAATCAAAGCCAACGAAATGCCGAGTAGGGGTGGTTTATAGGATACCTTTAACCTGTGGCAAGATGTACATAGGACAGACTGGCCGATGCATCAACACGCGTCTGAAAGAGCATGCTAATGCAATGGGGAAAGAAACGTTTTCACACATCTCAGATCATTGCAGGTCATGCCAATGTGACCCCGTTTTTTCTGAGACTGATATTTTGTTTACAGATAAAGATAAACTAACACGTGAGGTTGCTGAGGCCTTTCATATAAACAGGTGTGCTGAAAAATGCATTAGTCACCCTTCGGTGGCACTAACTGACAAGGAGTTAGTTTTTTAAATTCTGTTTAGCACTCCAGAATATGTCACATGACTTGCTCCGTGCTCCGTGCCTCAGGCTCTGGGCCACATGTTCTGCGCCACTTGTTCAGTGTTTATGTGTTTGCTTCTTCCAAAAAATAAACAGTTGGGAGTTCGCGCTCGTGTTTCCTTCTTTTCTTTGTCAGTGTCTTTCGTGCGCGCTAAAAAATTGACGGCAGATCCACGAGGTGAATGATGATGAGATTGGGCGAAGCTCCTGGAAGTAATCATCGGTTAAACCGTGAAATTTCTTCCGTTAATTCGCCCGATAAAAATGACGTGAAACGATTGATTAAATGTTTTATCAAACTTTTATTGCTGGTTTCCGTTGTCCTTTCATTATGACCGCTTTGTGGTCGGTGAAATGTAAGCTAAGTGGTTCTTGCACTGGTTGCAGATGAAAACCATTGCTTTACCTGGCGTCTTTCGTTAAGCAGCTGGCGTCTTTTCGTTTTGCTTTAGAAACATCTGGCGTCTTTTCGTTTTGCTTTTAGAAAACATCCGGCGTCTTTCGTTGGTTTATTTCATCAATCAACGGCGTTTTGAACAAAATTTTTATTGTTTAATCACGCACAGGAGAAATCTCACCAGGCACTACCTTGGAGGTAAACAATGGCTGCTACTGGGAATGAGAGACAGCAGAAGTCGGCTTTTAACACTTCTACTTCTACTAACGTTTCCTACTGGAACATGCCAATGGCTGCTAATGGGGAATGAGAGACAGAAGAATTCGGCTTTTAGTTAACGCGCACGCTGCGAATTTTTTTTATTGTTCAACAACGCACAGGAGAAATCTCCCACCGGCACCACCTCGGAGGTCAAAGCGTAAGACTAGTTACGCACTACGACTACGACTACGACGACGAGGGACGAACGGGTGCCGCTTTTAAGGAGCTTCGCCCCTAAAAAGTTTAAATATGAACACGCAGCTTGGCTGGGGGAGCCTGAACACCCCGATCCCTTTGTTGTCTGACAACGAAGTCCTCGTTGTCAGACAACAGACAACTTCGTTGTCAGCTTGCCTGACAACGAAGTCCTCGTAGTATGAATCATAGTGTCCTTTCTGGATCCTGTAGTGTCTAACGCACGGCCTAGAGGCTACCCTAACATTTTTGAGGGCCGACGATCACTGCTGTTTTGCGGAACAATCACGAAACAGTTCAGGCAGGCGTAGTTTCGAAAAATTCGAGTAGGTAACGCTTGCGATTGAATCTGAGCGAGTCTGCAGTGTTTACGGACGGAGTGTTTGAGCGAACATGCAAAGGGCTCGCCTTGCCTCCCTGGCCGCTGTTCCCGCACTGCACATCGGAAAGAAAACATGCTATTGGGGACTCACGAAGTAACATAGCGCATGCAGCGTTCTTTCAAGAGACTTCGAAGAACAACAGCGCCAACCAAGCCCGTGTTGCGTGCTTCAATTCACTTATTGCATCCAGTCCTTGTGCTGACCTTTTTTTTTCTGTGCAGCAAGTACCAACTGGCCCTTCCGCAATCTGTAATGCAACTGCTTTCAAAAGAAGATTAAGGCTAAAGCATCGTACACCTTATTAAACGCGAGAAGTGCCCGCTATTGTCAGTGTCGTCACCAATGGTAAAAGAAAATCGCATGACATCAAAGAAGGCAGCCTCTTCCGTTGGCATATACCAAGATTGACATCGCAGGATATGAATGTACAGTACTCACGGATTGAAACAGGGCACTCGGAGCGCGTGGCCGCCGCCACATGCAGCGCCGCTCGTGGGTGCTCGTGGAACCCAGCTGTTGCATTGTGGTATAGAGCGAGGGGGAGAACATCTACAGAGCAGGCTTTCTACTTCCGGTCGCCAACGAGTCGGCCTGTAGTTCACCATGTGCGCACTGCCAGCGTGGCGCTCTAAGGCTCGCGCGCTTTCGCATGGCGACCGAACAGGCTCGCCGGTGCGCACTACTTACATTGCGGTGCGAGCAGACGACGCGCTCTCGCGATGCGGCACGGATGCTGTGCAAGTAAGATACAGGATTCATCTAAGAGATTGCGCCTTACGTGCGTTCGTAGAGGTGATAAACGTCCCGCAAAAGCTTTGAGAGTTTATTTCGCGTTTTTTCTCACGACAAACAAAAAAAAAAGAAAAGAAGCAGTCACAGGGCTGTCTACATGCAACATTTAAACAACCTCTCAGTGTTTTGTATCGCCGCGAGCAGCCACCACTGCAGCCATTCTGCGTGCCAAGCTTTCGTAGAGGCTATCAGCCACAGAAGAATGGGCCAGCTTCTGCCATTCTTCTTCAACGGCCACCCATAGGTTGTCCGAAGAACTAGCCACACAGGCTAATGGTCCAAATACTTTGTAACCACTTTTGTATTAAGTTCATTGAATAAACACTGATTGATTGATTGATTGATTGATTGATTTGTGCAGCAGCCACCGCGAAAGGGTCTTCTTTATTTGAGCCGATACATTCTCGATAATATTCATGTCCGCGACTGCTGATGTCAGCAGAAGCCGAGCCACAGGTATAGCTATATATATGAGGTGAACACAAGGCATGCTTCCGTTTCAGTCACGAGCGGCAATGCCAGGAATACCCATCTTGGAAAGGATGCAGATTGTTACTTTGTCTGTGGCAGGTTTACCACAGCAACAAATTGCTGATATGACCGGACGCTCACCCTCGTCGGTGAACAGGATCGTGAAGGCTTTCAGCACTGAAGCTCGGTTGACAAATCTGCCCCGAGGTCACCGACCGAAGGTGACGACCGATTCTGACGACGACCGAATAGTCGAAGCAGCGAGACGAAACCCGAAGATGACGGCAAAGGAAATACGAAACGACCTGGGGCTCGCAGCCAGCACACAAATAGTACGCGAGCGCCTTCACGTAGGTGGCCTTCGTAGCCGTGTTGAGGTGATGAAACCTTTCGTCTCGTCACAAATCAGGGTCAAAAGGCTGCTGTTTGCACAGGAGCATCGATACTGGACGGTGGAAGAGTGGCGCAATGTTATTTTTACGGATAAGAGCACGTTCACAACAAAATGGGATCAGCAGCAGCGGACGTGGAGGACACAAGGCACGAGGTAGGTGGAATTCTTCACTATGCATTGGTTACTCAGGTTCTCTAAAAAATCAACCAACTTTTAGCTGTCTTTACATTCCCATAGCGCATGATAGATGAACCGATATTATGATCCGCCCACTTCGCTGCCGCGAGTGCACCCCCGAAAACGTTTCACCAGTGCCTTGTTACGTGCGTTAGACACAAGCAGCTCGGATAAATGGCTCCCAAAAACAGTGCATTTTGCCAACATTCAAGTGCAAGGTCCGCTAT
Source organism: Hyalomma asiaticum (assembly GCA_013339685.2). Lineage (NCBI taxonomy): Eukaryota > Metazoa > Arthropoda > Arachnida > Ixodida > Ixodidae > Hyalomma > Hyalomma asiaticum. The sequence continues at coordinate 7,206 of JABSTT010000082.1, read as the reverse complement.
CGTCGCGGTTATGAATCGGCAGGAAAATCGCGGTAAAGTCATTTAATTTTTACGTTCTTCCCGGTTCTTTTGTCCAGGTTCGACGCGCCCAATCTGCATCGCGTGGCAAGCAGCGTCAATGTGTGGGTGTCTATTTCCAAAGACGGCTTGGTACGCCTGGACGGCCGCTTCACAGCCGCAGCGTACACAGACCTCCTGGACACTGTGCTCATACCATACGCCCTGAATGGCCCATTTGAGGACGGCCTCATTTCAGCACGACCGGAGCCCAATTCACACCGCATCATCCGTAAATCGCCTGCTGGAAGAGAGGTGTGAATGGTGTTGGAATGGCCCTCGCAGGGTGCGGATATGAACATCATCGAGAATGTATGGGCTGAAATAAAGAAGGCTCTTTCTCCGCGGCCGCTGCACAACTGTTCTTCGGACAGCCTGTGGGCGGCTGTTGAAGAAGAATGGCAGAAGCTGGCCCGTTCTTCCGTGGCCGATAGCCTGTACGAAAGCTTGCCGCGCAGAATGGCTGCAGTGGTGGCTGCTCACGGGGAAACAACAAAATACTATAATTGTTCAAATGTTGCATGTAGACAGGCCTGTCACTGCTTCTTTTCTTTCTGTCGTGACAAAAAACACGAAATAAACTTTCAATGCTTTTGTGGGGATGTCTATTGCGTCTACGAACGCACCTAAGGCGCAATCTCTTAGTCGAATCGTGTGTCTTACTGGCACAGCCTGCGTGCCGCATCGTGAAAGCGCGCAGAACGAGCGCGTCGTCTGCTCGCGCCGCAATGTAAGTGGCGCGCACCGGCGAGCCTGTTCGGTCGGCATGCGCAAGCGCGCGAGCCTTAGAGTGCCACGCTGGCAATGCGCACGTGGTGACCTACAGGCCGACTCGTTGGCGACCGGAAGTAGAAAGCCTGCTCTGTACATGTTCTCCCCCTCGCTCTATACCGTTGCTCTATACCACAGTGCAACAGCTGGGTTCCACGAGCGGCGCTGCATGTAGCGGCGGCCACGCGCTCCGAGTGTCCTGTTTCAATCCGTCAGTACTGTACAACTAACATGACCAATAGGGAATGGCACCATAACTCGCCTACTCCTGAAACATGCTAAGACGAGTTGACGCGGAAAGTCACCTCGCATTGCTACTAAGGGTCCCTTATGAGGGTTGCATTGTCTCTAAACTTCTTGGACACCACTGTGAATGTAGTTTAGCATAGGCAGCAAAGCTTAACATTCTATTACCGGTGGTGCGCACCGGCATATCGCTGGCCGATGGATACGGGTGTGCGTTAGACGTGATTTTATTATCGTTAATCCTGTCATAAATGGGAAACGTGTCAAGTGTGATTAACATGACCTATCACTCTTTGACAACTCTTCTAAAAAACTAGAAAGAGTTTGAATTAATCTGAGTAGACAGCGGAGCTGGGGAAAGGGCGTCAAGCTCGCTATCACTGTAATGGAGCACAGTCATTATCACTGTCGCTATCATGTGCCCCGCCACGGTGGTCTAGTGGCTACGGTACTCGGCTGTCGATCCGAGGGTCGCGGGATCGGATCCTGGTCGCGGTGACTGCATTTCAACGGAGGCGAAACGTTGCGGCTGAAACGTTGGTACTGTGCGAAGTTCAGTGCACGTTAAGGAACCCAAGGTGGTGTAAATTTCCTTAGCCATCCACTAGGGCGTCTCTCATAATTACAGCCCGGGTTTGGAACGTAAGACCCCATAAACCAATCAAATTATGAGGTTTGCGGGTAGAGGTAAAGGGTGGGGTATTGGATGTAGAGGAAGCGCGAGTCGGCTTATTAAAGACGATAGTCTTTCGTGGGATACTTCAATGCAGAAATTTTGGTCTGTCTGTCTGTCTCTCTCTGTGTGATGTCTGTCCTGCTTTTCTGGCGAAATGGCGAAAGGTTAACCCCTTCCTCAACGACCACCCATCTTGATCTGGTTTCTGCGTTCATATTTGTGAACACAGTCGACCAAAAAGCAAATATTACGCATATCTGAGGCGCAACATCAATACGTAAGTATTAGATGGTGTGTTTCTTTAGTAGAAAATACATAGATGCGTAATTCTAAAGACCCTAGTGTTTGTTAGGACGCGCTAAAAATGCGACGCTGCGCACGAAAAAGCGGGCGTTTCCTACGCTTCGGCAAAATGACACGGTGCTGCCACCAACCAGTAGCTCTGTCTACTACGCAAGCTTCTTGCGTTTCCCGATATCATCTTGCGTTTCCCGATATCTTGAGTTTCCCGATAACAGCGCTTCCTCCATTTCATCAATGCCAGAAACATGCGACCGATTCAACATAGACGGGGCGCTGTCTGATTCAAGGCAAAACATAAATGGCCGTTTGATGATATAGAACACACTCTACAAGACATGCCCGGACAACGCAGGGAAAAGACCGACGAGCAGATTGCAGCGGAGAAGCGCCAGCGTGCCGATGCCCGTCGTCTCAAGCGTGCCCAGGACGTCAGAGCAACGAGCCCAGTGGCTGGCGAAAGATCGTGAATCGAGGCACGCCCGAGGCAACAGGAAACAGACGAGGTGCTCTATGCGCGAATTGCCCTTGACCGAGCGGATAAGCGAGCGTACCCGGCGGCTGAACAGACGCCCGAAGCTCGTGCCGAACCGCAGATGAACCGGGACTCATGTAGTACGGCCGGTAGAAGACTATTGACGCGTGCGGTTGTTTTGATTTTAGTGGAAAGCCGTTATCGCTTCCCAGTGACACGCGCGCTCGTTTTGCTTGCTTGCGGGGAGCGCTGTTATCACTTTCTGTTACACGCAACGCAGGCCGCGTTTTATCTTGCATGCCATTTCTGGAACCGTGTTGACCATTTTTGAAACTTTGCATACTTGACGCGCACATTTCAGTAACTTCTGGAATCCCAGAGATAATGCAGGAACGTGTTATGACGCGGATATAAATGCCTTTCCGTCGACCGACGACTGTTCACTCCCCTGTTGCTGCGAATTGTGATTGGCCTGGTTTTGCCGGGCACAAGTTCCCCCAATAAACAGTTCACCTGACATCAGCTTGAGTCCTGCGTGCTTCGTCTCAAGTGCTCCGTGTGTCACATCCACGTGACATCTGGTGGAGGTGCTTCTCGGTCCATGTACCGTGCGCCCCCGTCCAGGCGTGAGCCACGCCCAAGCCGCCAAGAGGACGACTCCAACCCGGTCCTTCGAGTTAAGCACAGACAACAAGGACTCCTACCAGAATACCTGCCGCTACCAGAGAAGGACAAGAAGACAAGGGCTGCAACGAAACCAACATGCACGTTGACGGAAGCAAGGTCTCCGGCAACCGTGGTCGTGTATCAGCCCAAAGAGCCGGCTACGTTCCGCGGATCGTCATACGAGGACCCGGAAAGCTGGCTAGACATCTACGACCGCTTCGCGGCCCTTAACAAGTGGGACCCCGAAGATAAGCTGCGCCGTGTATATTTTTATTTGGAGGACGCCGCAAGGACTTGGTTCGAGAACCGCGAGTCAACGCTTCGAACCTGGGACGACTTCCGCGCGGCTTTCCTGCCCACCTTTGCAAGCGTCGTGCGGAAGGAAAGAGCCGCATCACTGCTTGAGACTCGTGTGCAGCTCCCCACGAAAACGTCACTATCTTTACGGAGGAGATGACGCGACTGTTCCGCCACGCCGACGCTGACATGCCTGAGGACAAGAAGTTTCGCCTGCTTATGCGAGGAGTGAAGCAGGATCTTCGCTAGACTAATCAGAAACCCGCCAAAGACTGTACAAAAGTTCCTCTCCGAGGCTACCGCCATCGAGAAGACCCTCGAGATGCGCAACCGGCAATACAATCGCCGCATGTTCCCAGACATTGCAGAAATCCAAGGACTCGGCCCCGACGACCTACGCGAGACCATAAGGGCTGTCGTTCGCGAAAAACTGCGCCGGACGTTCCCGTCGTCGCAGCCCCAAGTCGCCTCCCTCGAAGACGTAGTTCGCGAGGAAGTACAGCGCTCACTGAGCGTTCGTGAACGACCACAGCATCAACCGGAGGCGACGACCTACGCCGCTGCTGCACGCCGACTTGCCCCCGCTCCTCGCCCACGCCAGGACCCAACGCCGTCGCAATTTCATCGCCAGCCACCGCCGCCACCTCCGACGCCATCCCGTTCGCCAGTAATCCAGCGCGCGCCGAGGAAAACCGACGTTTGGCGCACCCCGGACCACGGCCCACTATGCTACCACTGCGGCGAAGCCGGGCGCATCTACCGCTACTGCCAGTACCGTCAGCTGGGACTGCGTGGCTTCGGTGTGAACGCGCCGCGTCCGCGCCCAGGTGAACGACCTCGCGACATCGCCGACTACATCGCCGGATCGCAGTGGCAACGACGACGACCATCCCGTTCACCTTCGCCTGGCCGCTACGTCTCCCCGGATCGCCGGCAGTACACCGGCCCCTCCCGGGGCCGATCTCGAAGCCTCTATCCGGGAAACTAAAGGCAGCAACCAATGGAGGTGCGGTTGCTGCACGATGCAATGCCGCAGATCCTCCGCCGCCGACGACGACGACCACGACGCATGAACCCTCCCGACGTAGTCTCAGCACGCCGCCTGACCAGGGTCTTCACGAGAAAGCTTCGCTGCCGACGCGACATAGCAGCGCCGGAGCAAGCCGACACAGCCGTGACCCGACGCCCCGACCTAACCGGAACGCAAGACGATGCACCACCGACCTCGACGTGGTTATCGACGGCCACAGCGTCACCGCCCTAGTCGATACCGGCGCCGACTACTCTGTCATCAGTGGTCTCTTCGCCGCCAAGCTGAAGAAAGTAAAGACTGCCTGGGAAGGACCAGATATCCGAACAGCAGGGGGGACCTTATAACACAGACTGGAACCTGCACGGCAAAAGTCACGATTGACAGCCAGACGTATTCGGTGAGTTTGTGGTCTTGCAGCAATGTTCACGAGACGTCATTTTAGGCATGGATTTCCTAGACCAGCACGGCGCAGTCATCGACATAAGATCCAGGTCAATCACGCTGTCCACGGATAATGCGACGCCGTCAGACTGCACCGTAGCTTATCATGCCTTGAATGTGACAGAAGAGCAGGTAACCATCCCGCCACTGTTGAGCGTCATCATTTCCGTCGGCACCAAAGTGCCTACCAACTTTCAAGGTGTCATCGAAGGCGACCAGCACTTGCTCCTAGACCGTCAGATGTTCGTCGCAAGAGGCGTAGCCAAGCTTCATAACGGCGAAGCCAAGGTAATGGTGACGAACTTCAGCAACGAATATAGGCACCTGAATAGGGGTACGACGGTAGCGCACCTAAGTGAATTTGTGGAAGTAAGCAATGCCTTCGCCCTCACCGATTCTCACGGACCCGCAACGACGTCCGCCGTGTCCGCGCCCGCCTTCGACGTCAGTCAAGGCCTTTCCAGGCAGCAACAAAAGGAGCTCAAGGCCTTACTCCAGCAATATAAGGATTGCTTCTCGTCGTCATCGAGTTTTCGTCAGACCACCCTCGGGAAACATCGCATCATAACCGACGAATATGCCCGTCCTCTCCGTCAGAGCCCCTACCGAGTTTCGGCACGGGAACCCGAGGCCATCAAGCAACAAGTCGCCGAAATGCTGCGTGACGACATCATTCAGCCGTCTACTAGTCCGTGGGCATCACCCGTGGTTTTAGTGAAGAAGAAGGATGGAACCCTACGTTTTTGCGTCGATTATCGTCGCCTGAACAAGATCACGAAGAAAGACGTGCATCCTCTCCCACGGAGAGACGATGCTTTGGATTGACTCTACAGCGCAAAGTATTTTACGTCGATGGATCTCAAAACTGGTTGTTGTTGTTGACACGTCTTTATTCACATTTTATGCCCTTTGAGGGCTGCGGTGAATGTAGGGGGAGAGACGGGATTAAATAAAAGACAAAAAAACGAAAACAAAAAGAAAAAAGGGGGCACAAAAAATGCAGTCCTAATGAGCGTCTCTAGAGTTAACGTTCTGGCTGTCACGCCCAAGACGGAGCCTGGTGCCAACGGCTGGAGCCTTGGGATCGTCCAGGTACTCGAGCAGCGACCGCCATAGCTCGTTGGCGGCGGCGCCGGTGATGCGCCCGGGTTGTGCATAGGCCTGGAATGAAGTCGGGCGCCATTCCGGTGGGATTGCAGCAATGACCCGTTGCTTGGTTCCAGAATACAGAGGGCAGTCCCAGATAAGGTGCGCCAGGTCCGCTCGGGTGTTGCAGTGGCCGCAGATGCCAATATTCGGGGTGCCCAGGTCTCGATCTCTGCGAAAACGCTGCACGAGGAAGGGGGTAAGGAGAGTTCCCGTCTGTACCTGCCGCAACAGTACCTGTTGCCGGCGGGTATCAGCGCTTGAAGGAAGTGGAGGTATGTCCAATGGGTTAGATACGTCGAGAAGATAGCTTCGCCGGTAGCACTTTGCTTGGGCTATTGCTTCCATGGGATCGTACCAATCGCTGTGTTGTTCAATTTCTTCTGGTGCGCTGCGCAATATGTGTTCGGGTGGTTTCGACTGCGCGGATAATAGCATTGCGCGCGCCAGTCGATGTGCCCGTTCATTTCCTGGTATACCCGTGTGGCCCGGAATCCAATGCAAATGCAAATCATGTCCTTGTTCCCGCAGACGACGCACGTAGAAACGCAGTTGTTGAACAACAGGAGTGGTAGTGCGAGTGCGCTTGCAAGCGCGAAATGCCTCTTGGGAGTCAGTAAATACTCTGTAGTGAATTTTCTTGTCACGTGGTAAGGTCTGAATTGTGGAATCAGCATGTTTGGCAAAATCTAAAATAGCATATAGTTCCGCCGTAGATGTATGAACAACGTTAGGCGCTACATGCAGTTTGGTCCCCCTTTCGGTGTCCTCTAGGTTGGTCCATGCTGTAGCGAACATCGGTGGTTGTTCTTGTTGCCCGATGGATGCGTCCACGTACACTATTTGACAGGAGCTATGGGGGTGGCTTCCACTGCGTACCTCCTGCGTGTATTTCTCGTGGCTTCGGGCGTGGGCCTGCCTCCTTGCTGAATGTTCGTTTCCCATGTTCTTCGGCAGAGGTTTGGGGTCTGCAATTTGTATGTGCTCCCAAGGGGGAGATATGTGCGGTAGCACAGGAAGATGAGATACGTCATGCCCAATTTTAGACAAGGTCGCTCTCCCTGCATGCGTAGACTGAAGTCTTGTGACCTGCGTCAC
>JABSTT010000011.1:0-40001 GCA_013339685.2 Hyalomma asiaticum | reverse complement strand
TGACTTCGTTCCCCTTTCCTCATACCTCTTCAGGAGGTTTATATGGAGCAGGCTCACTCGTGACCTAAGGTCTACTAGGTGGTTATAGCCGTTACGTCTTTCAACGGTTTTGAAGAGGCCTTTCCACGTAATTATCACCATCATATTTCAAGTCCAGAGTAGGACGAATGCCTCTCTGAACGATTTCCAATTGGTCCTCTACTGAGAATGTTCCTTCCATTTTATGCCAGTGAATTCCGCAGTTTCATCTCTTTATCTCACCTTCTGCCTCCCTGTTCTGCGTTTTCTTTTCCTTGGTATACATTCCATTACTCTTACTGTCCCTCTGTTACCTATTGCCCCCATGACATGTCCTACCCAGGTCCACTTCTTTCTTCCAATGTACATATGAATATCAGTTGCCCTTGTCAGTTCCCTGATCATTCCGGTCGCTTTTTAGCTCTTAGCGTTACACCTATCATTTTTTTCTTTCCATTGCACCCTCCGTGCTTCTTAACTTCGGCACGAGTTTTTCGCTATCCTCCAGTTTTTTTGTACCGTGCGTTAGCAGCGGGAGAATGCAGCGATTAAAATCTTTTCGCTTAGTTGAATGACAGCGGCAAGTGTCCAGTCATGGTTTTGGAATCCCTTCCGTATGCACTGCAGCCAATCCTTCTTCTACGGAGAATTTCTTTTTGGTAGGTAGTCTTCCCTCTTAGTAACTATCCCAGATACACGTAATTGTTCACACATTCTAAGGATTGATTCCTTATTTTAAATATCTGTTTTATAGCTAGGCTGTTGAGCATAACGTTGCTTTTCTGCCGATTAATTTTTCGTCCTATTTTAATACTTTACCTGTTTAGGTCACAGAACACTTATATCAACTTTAGAGAACGGAAAGTGAACCTTCGGCAGTGGAACGAAAATAAGAGTAGCGGTGGCGTAGTGAACTGCAATAGCGCGAGCGCAGATGGCGCTGCATGTACTACCATGATCATTAAAAAATTCGTGTTTTTGCTTGTTTGCGTGGGTCACGCTACTAGCTCTCTGTGTTTTGTTTCTTGTCTTTGCCGGATCCGTGGCCACCTTGCGCTGTCGAACCGCGGAGAAAGTTTTCTTGCTTCGCGTTTCGAAAGCGCATGGGAGCCGCGGATCTAGCAAAGAGAAAAAAAACGAAACGTGGGAAATTAGTAGCCCTTTCATGTACCGCATTTCGTACAAAACTAATGTACCTTATCGCCAGGTGCCCGAACAGGCCTCGACTGGCAAAAACAGCCTCAATAAAGTAAGGTTTGCATCGTTTATTAAGAGTGCCAAAGCTGGTACAAGCAATTACAGTACATACATGAGCTAACAACTTGCAGTCAACTCTAAACGAAGCCTATCATGCATGCTGAGTGCCCTTCAACTCGCCTATAACCGCGCTGAACACTGGCATATATGTACGGAGAAACTGAAGGAAGAGGCATTCACTTTCTCCATACACAGAATTTCATTGTTCAGCGCCGTTTTATTCCGGCAGATAGCACTCAGACAAACATTTTATCCTGTCATTACTCTTTCCTAGCAGCTATGCTAGCGTTTTCGAGGTAGTCCCGATGTTGATAAAAAATGCGCGGTGCGTAATCGGCAACATGGCGAGGAAACGGCAAAGTGGTATTACTAAGTTAATGCACCTAAGCCATCACGGATGCTCAGTCTTTGTCGACAAAATTGTGCACTTTAGAAAGGGCATCGTGTGAACTTGTGCCAGTGATGGAGCAATAAAGGTCATGTATTTTCCATGCGTTTGTTGTTACTGCGTAATTCATTTTTCATGATAGCTATGCTTCAAAACAATACAAATATATGTTTTCCATGTCAGTTTTAGAAGCTACGTTTTCAATTTATTAATGTGATCGCGCATACGTCAAATTCATGTGTGCTTTCACTAACTTCTTAATTTCCTCGACTTTGTTCCATTGACTTCACAGGGCATTCGAATTAATAAATGCAGGCACTATATACAGGGCATGTTAATTTAGTTGCTGATAGCAGAAGTAGGTAGCTTAAACGAATTATTCTGCCTTTCTATAAAAGAAGACGGGGCATACTACGAACACAAGTTGGCTTATGAGGACGTTAACATGCTTCATGCTTCTTTCACTGCAAGTAGTACTTGTCACATTTACAATTTGTTTTTTGGTTGTAAATAATTTTAAATTATCCTGCTGAACATATATGCAAATGTGAGTGCCGCCTTCTAAAGCTTCGGCCTATTTTGTTTCTGAGCTTTAAGATTTGAATGCAGCTAATTATGACAAGAAGAAATCATACTTCGTAGACTGTCTCACAAGGCTTTAAAAAATGTTGGAAGTGCACGTATCCACCCACTGCCCGCATCTTCATTTCTATTTTAACTAACGATTTCTGTTGTTTTCTTGCGGTTTTCACGTGTCGAAACTATGATTGAGGCACGGTGCAGTGGAGGGTTCAAGAAATATTGACCCCTTGGGGGTTTTTAACATGCTCTGAAAATGCATAGTGCGTGGGCCTCTAGCATTTTCGCCTGTCAAAAATGCAACAGCCACAGCCGGCATTGAACCCCCAAATTTCTGGGGCTTTATGATTACAACCAGGTTACGATTATGAAGCACGCCATAGTGGGAGACTCCAGATTAAATTTTATCACACAGGTCTCCTTATACACAGAAGTCCAAGTACGTGAGTCTTCTTGTATTTCACCTCACCAAAACACAGCCGCCACGGCTGGAACATGTGTTGCCTCAATTATCAGTACGACATGATAGAACTAATATGCAGAGGCCATGTTAAAACATTAGTGTGCTGTATAATATATAGAACAGTAGAGAGGTAATATTCGCGACGATAATCAGTACACCTTCATAAGATGCCTGACGAGCCGTCCATAAGTAAAGACAGCATCAGAGGCATGGGGTCCATGATGAACTGCTGTAGACATCCAAATATTTCACCATGTTTGCAGAGTCTACTTTCTAGGGAAGTTATCCTGTCGTTGCATGGTATTCCTGAAAAAGAAACAGGTCATGAATTTATCAGTGACTGAGAAGCATAATGTGTGAAGCATGATTTTGCAAAACTAAACACGGAAATTCATTAGACTGCCATTTGCTGTGCATACAGGGAAGCATACCTTATAAAGGCTGTTGCAGTGCTGGAAGTAGCTTCTTTAGCCGTGTCAGGTAGCAAGTGCCTTCCTTGTTGTGATTCAATGCGACCGTGTGGGATATGGATGACAGGATTTGGCAGCGAGGTCTAGGAGACCGTGAAAAAATAAAAACGCGAGTACATCGTTGTATAAACTGCTGCTTTCTTACAACAAACCAAAAGTGCACTCAAATTATGCACAGTACTCACGGATCGAAGCGCCAAAATTTTGGGTTACGTAACGCACATACTTCTGTTTCTACCTTAATCAGTTTCATCGAACTGCCATTCGAAGTGGCGTGCCATGGTTATACCGAGTAGCCGCGTGTTTGGCACCGATCGGTGTTTACATGTTGCATTTTATTCCGTGAGCACTGCACAATAAATGTATTCAAGAAAAGGGACTGCTGCTAAATAATGTGCAAAAAACATCGCCCAAGCAAAACACCTCTGACCTTGCTTTTGATATGCGGGTCTTGCAAACTCGTACATAGGAACGTGTGTCGCAGGTGCAGTGTATTCCATGTAACCCCATCTATTACTGTTGCCACCTTTGTGTAGGTACAGTGTCCGTTGTGATGCAATAAATTTGCAGAATGCATTTCGTTCTCTCAAAAACTCGGCCCTCAGGGAAGCAGCGTCGCCCAAGCGAAATCTTGCTTTTTCGGTCGCAGAGCATGGTACCCCGAAATTTTTACAATTATAGTCCGTCGTTGCCGTTTGAAGCGCATAACCAACGCCAACAAACAGAAGCGATGGGAGAGGATGTAATGTAAGAAAGATGTAATGTAAGTTTTGTTTAGTACAGGAAACACTGACAAGAAAACAAAGCAACGAAAGATTAATGTTGCGCTAAAAAGTGGGAGGTTAACAGGAACGTGCCAGTTTCCTACCCTGCACAGGGAAAGTTGACAGGGAGCGACGGCGTAGGAGTTCGCCTAATTTTATTTCATGCTCACTCCTTTGTTACGGCTTGAGTGTATTGAGTAAGCACAGGCAATCTATGATTAGCAACCACTCTTGCGTCATAAATTTCTTCAGCATAACATGCAGCAAAACATAAGGCAACCATAAGAAAACCATACAATTCACAGCCAGGTAAAGCATTTATGACTTATGCAGCAACACAGAAGGGCTCGCAGCACAAGTATCCCAACGTTTGAGTGAAGGACATTCCGGGGATTTCCCGCGGAGTCTTATCTTTGCGTCTCAAGTATACCTGCCCTTTATGTGGCGAATACGTCTGCCCGAGCGCTGCGGATGTTTGGCGCCTGAACTTACTCACGAGAGATAAACTTTCCTGCGTGAATTTTTATCATCCGTCAAAACTTCTCTTTGGCAAAGCGCTGAACGACCGGTGGGAAAGGAGTATAAAGGAAGGTGATTGATTGGTTTATTGATTGTGGTTAACTTAAGAAGAGGACACTAATTTCTGCAGCCCGTGTCGGGAGCACGGATAAGCGTCATGGAGTAATGGACTTAAAGAGATAGGACGGAGAGAAAAGCCGCAGTGGAATGCTCATGAAATGTTGAATACCTGGGGTTCTTTAACGTGCACTGACAACGCATAGTGCACGGGCCTCTTGCATTTACTGCGCGTTGTCACTGCCAATTAAGGAATCCCTAGTACATTGAGAACAAATGCGATTTTGAACACTGCTCTATTCTTTTTAACGCGAAAGTGTTTTATGCCGGGTCCACCAACAAATCAGTGACGTACTTCCTGTAACGGAATTGGATCTTCGAAAAAAAAATGAACTTGCATTCACACAGAAAAAGCTACACCAGGTGGAGTCGAACCTACCTTCAACCGGGATTTGATGGAAAGAGCCGGATGCTCTACCGCTACACCACCCCAGTAGCTTTTTTTTTTCTTTATCGCATGGAAATATTTCTTTAAATGCGTTTTAACGGTACTATACAGTTGTTGTTGTTTTGTGGGGTTTTACGTCCCAAAACCAGTTCTGATTATGAGAGACGCCGTAGTGGAGGTCTCCGGAAATTTCGACCACCTGGGGTTCTTTAACGTGCACTGACATCGCACAGCACACGGGCCTCAACATTTCGCCTCCATCGAAATGCAGCCGCCGCGGCCGGGATTCGATCCCGCGACCCTCGGATCAGCAGCCGAGGGTACTATACAGTTGCACACATATTAACAGTCTAGCAGAAAAAAAACACACCTTTGCACTTTTAAGCTCATGGACTCCTCAAAAGTCAGGTAAACAGACACAAGCGTCCACCACCCCAGTAGCGCTGATAAAGGGAACAGATGGGCCCCTTTTATGTTCACTATAGCACTTTAGAAGTTACGTTGAATTATCGACCGGTTAGAGTAAAGGTGTTTAGCACTGAACTATGGTGTTTCACAAGCAAAATTACTCTTAAATTAACATAGCTTCCATTATACTGCACTCTTGGTTCGCTGTGGTGGTACAGTCATCTAGGAACGATAGATATAGCGAAGCAGATTGTCGTGCTGATTCGCGCCTGCAGTCAGCGCTTCGGTAGTGTTCGCGCCTCGACCGCCGAGGAAGTTAGAGCCGTGGCGGCGTCGCGAGGGCGCGTTCCAGGGGCAAAGTACGAAAGCGGCTGCTACAAAATTTGTCTTCCGTGGCCAGGTGTCTTGAGCTGCGACGCGCACTGCTCCGGGATCGCAAAGACGGCCGTAGACAAGCAAATGACTGGCCTTTCGTTGCAGTAGGCTGTGTTTTCGCAAAACGATCAGCTGACAACCCGTTCTGTTTTTTTTCAAGGCCTAAGCGTTTGCGGACGCTCCCTTCTTTATGGCAGCTTTGCGCAGTGCTCTGAAGCGTGCAATTCTGTGTTTCCGGAGCAATATGAGTCGTTAGGAAACTACCTTGTGTACAACTGTGGAGGCTCCCTGTGCTGTGTCGAGGTGCCGCTGATGTCTGTATATTGTTACGGGGATACGTGTATTTACAATATGTACACAGGCAATTGCTAGCCAACACAATATGTAACGTGTTCACCGCTCACAGTACCCAAGCCATCTCCCGCCCCTCGATTCGCCAGATTGCCGCTTATGCATTCCACAACTTCACGAAGACAGGTTTCACTTTCGTGTTCGTGTTATACAGACTCCTCTGACAGAGGGATCAACCAAGTTTTTTTCCGTTTCCTTCGTGATGATCATGATACTGCTTTTCATTTGTCAAGTGCAACGCTGTAAAACCTACGCAAGTAGTCGTCTATACATAGAAGACAAACAATATGTGTATCGCTGCAACAAAGAAACGACAAACACAATATAAAGAATTAGTGAAGCATGCACCAGTGGCTCAAGGCTAGCAAAGCGCCGTAGCTGCGGGGAACTTGGCTGGTCCGGGTTTGTTTCTGGCACATTAGCCTTTCGTCGTGGTCCGAGGCTTCGTGAAACGCCTCGAAAAGCACCGCGGGGCGCCGCGAGCTCTTCTCAACGTTTCGCACAGACCTCAGCGTAAAGACGTTCGCATCGAGCTACAGATTCAGTTCAGTTCAGTTTATTAACCTTAAGGGTCTCCCGAGGGAGACATTACATAAGGGGTGGGTTAACAAAACTTTTACATGATTTATACATTAAATAGTTTCATATTGATTTTTAATACGTTGTTGGAACAAGGACGGGCAGGTGATGGCGGCAATGTCAGCAGGAAGGCCGTTCCAGTCTTTGGCAGTGCGTGGGATGAATGAGGCAGAGAAGTGAGCAGTTCGGGCACGTGGGCGTACGACTTGTTGCGGATGACAGGTGCGGTGAGAAATGCGTGCAGCGGGAACGATGTATGGAGCTTGGTGGTGGCAGATGCAGCACTGTTGCAGACGCCGCGCTTCACTATACACTGTACGTTTCTGCATAGCTCCGAGCCATGAGAGGACACATGGTCTCGTGGTGCGAAGCTAGGTACAAACGCAAAGCTTTGCGAGACGCTCTGCACCTGACAAATCGACGCACACTGTCTTCGTCGTGCGGCGAAGCTCCTTAGGGCCTAGCCTTCTCGTCGTCCGCGTCCATCACGCTACACAAAACCCAAACCGAAACTGAGCACATCGAAAAACGAAAAACATGTGTGTAAAAAACGGACTTTATGCGTACATCAATCAAGTATATGACATCACAATACATGATACAAAGAATACGGAAGGGAGCGCTGCACTACAAAATCCAGATCCTCAACCGAACACCAATAGTCATCATCATCATCATCTGTACGAGCTCGCAAAAACGAGAACGCGCCCTCGCCCGCGAGAGGCAACGCTGACGCAGGCAGCGTCTGCTAGCTTGTTTCCTGATTGAAAAAAAAATTGGCAGATCCCACGTGCAGTGGGAATCAAGGAAATGCGAAGCACGCATCAGGAACGTAAAATGGATTTGCATTGTTGTCTCGCTATACCGAGTTTGGTACATATGAAGTTAACGAAACGGCCGCAAGAGCACCATGACTGTGGCATGTAAATCATGCCGCTCATACACGCATGTCACGATTCTAACGTTATGACCTGTCATTTAGATTCGTCATGCACACGTGTTGCACCATAGCAATTTTGGTATACGTCCCATTAAGGAAACGAGTGGCATGTAGATCATGCCGCTCATGACATGCATGTTACGATTTTCATGTTATGACCTGTCATTTATGATCGTCATGCAGTCATTTTGTGCCAAACCAATCTTCGTATAGGCTCCGTGCAGTGGAGTTTTCCATGTGCGACATCAGCGCCAGAATGCACTGCCTGGCGGAGACAAAAAGCAAAATTGGGAAATACGCGAACGCGATGCGCGTCTCCAACTCTATAGCACCAGCGACCGCCCGCCCCACCTTCTTTCGTTTTATTTCCGTTGAGACGCGCGCTCCAAACCTGCGGCAAACTGTTCCAAAGGGCGACGCCGCGAGCGTTCGTGGGGTTCGCAGCACGCCCGGAAAGCAGCGAAGAAACGCGCGCGTCGTTGTGGCCTCGGTTTCCACCGTGCGCGACTGAGCCGTCCGACGAGAGCTACGTAGTGCCCTCTGGTCAGTAGACGGAGCCCACACAACCCATTAACAAAACGGCAGTACAGCGCCAGGACCATGGCATGTAAGTCATGCCGGTCATGACACGCGTGTCATGACTCTAATGTTATGACCTGTCATTTAGGTTCGTCATGCTGCCGTATTGTGCCATAGCAGTTTTGGTATACATCCCACTAACGAAACGCCTGGCATGTAAATCATGCCGCCCATGACATGCATGTTATGCTTTTCATGTTATGACCTGTCATTTATGTTCGTCATGCAGTCATATTGTTGCATACCAGTTTTCCTTTACATCCCACTAACGAAATGGCCAAGAGAGCACCAAGGCCGTGGCATGTAAATCATGTCGCTCATGACATGCATGTCATGATCTTCATGTTATGACCTGTCATTTACGTTCGTGATGCAGCCATCTTGTGGCATGCCAATTCTCGTACACATGCCGTTAACGAAACGCGTGGCATGTAAATCATGTCGCACATGACATGCATATCATGATTTTCACGTTGTGACCTGTCATTTATATTTGCCATGCAGTGATATTGTGGCATACCAATTTTTGTATACATCCCATTAACGAGATGACCAGGAGAGCACCAAGACTGTGACATGTAAATCATGCCGCTCATGACGTGCATCTCGTGATTTTCATGTTATGACCTGCCATTTATGTTCGTCAGGCAGTCATGTTGTGTCATACCAATTTTCGCATACATCCCATTAGCGAAACGGCTAGGAGAGCACTAAGACCGGGCCATGTAAATCATGCCGCTCATGACATGCATATCATGATTTTCATGTTATGACCTGTCATTTATGTTCGTCATGTAGTCATGATGTGGCATACCAATTTTCGTAAACATCCGATTAGCGAAACTGCCAGGAGAGCACAAAATCGTAGGCGGCTAGATAGATAGATACGCTCAATCTCGCCGAAGTTCGCTAAGAAATGCTTCGCAATTAAAGAACCGACGGCTCGCGCTGCACAACCGTTCACCGACCACCCCGTACATATAGACACTGGATCTTGAAGTGCAATGCAGTGCCGGTGGGAGATTCCGCTTGTCCGTAGTTCAACAATAAAGATTCGCAGCGTGCGCGTTAACTAAAGGTAATCCGCGACTCAGCGCGATCTACGACGTGGGAGCGCAGGAACCTCATAAGGACCAGGAGAATGAATCACGACGCATGAGTAAATATACACACGCGTTGTCACTCATTTACATGCGTGAGTGGTCAATGTCGCGGGTGATTTACGGTAACACCGAACCATCCCCATTGCTTCGCCCACTCGTCATGATTCACTTCGTGGAAATGTGTGGATTTTTTATTGCGATAGAAATTATATGGACAGTTTCGGCGGGTGTTTCCCGTCGCTGTCACACACCGTATAAAGTCCTATTGATAAGAACCTCCGGCGTATCGTGCGTTGTACTTATGGGTAAAGCCCACGAGGGGGGCGACGAACACGGCTGAAGCACAGATGAAACGAACCCGGCCCATCTCCGTTCCTCGGAGGGCACATGCGATAACATCACCCCGATCGGGACGCCTGCCATCGAAGCGCAGAGGAAACGCCCCACCCGTGTTTAACGAGCCTGAAAAGACGCGATGGGGGGCGGGTCACATGGACTTCGCGCGGTCGTCATTGCTGGCGCGAGCGCTTTTTCGGTATGCACCAGCGGGCGGCTTGTAACCCTTCTACGTGCTGCGCTCACAACGGAGACTGCGAAAAGCGTCCCTGGAGCAGCCGTACTCTCTTACACCAGCGTTATGTATAGCTCCGGACGAAGCCCAGACTTGGCGGGCTGCAGCGAAAGCTCTTAGATGAATGTAACCACATACTCCAATAGCTAGCCACTAAAGCTCTTCGACGTATGTAAACATATATTCCAACAGCCCACCCAAAAGCTCCATTCAGTAACGAAGTAAACCTTTTACTCCGCGTTCCCGGGGTGTATTTGAGTCTCATCGGGTAATGCGCAAGAGGTCATTTACTCCCACCTTGGCTTATTTTAGATTAGAGCGTCCTAGAGGACCGCGTACAGTGCGTTATCAGTGCGCCCTCAAAAATAGCACGTGGGCCAAATCTTCAGAGCCCACCACTACGGCCTGCGTCCCAATCACACCGCGGGTATGGCGCGTAAAATTCCAGCAACTGTTACATTGATTTCGCCTTCTCTCATCGCGCAATCATATTCTCTCTTCACCTGCGTGCTTGTTGACTCTAGGCAACTGATAAAAAACGTTGCAGCGTTCCGTCTTGTAATAGGAAGTTTACAATACGTAATTTCATGCTTGATACCGGAGTCCCGAGACAGGAGATGGGAACAGAGCGCCGGAGAGGAGGTAGGTTTAGCTGTGCTTAAAGCAGTCGGCGGAACAGGTGGAAAGAGGGGAGAGGGAACGTTAATTTGAGCCGTGGCTGTCCCAAACCATCGCTCTTCCTACATGTACTGCGTGAAGTGGAAATTTGATGTGGTGGTGGTCTGCTGCTATGATCACTTCTTCGATACAAAACTGTCGCAACGTGCCAAGCTCTTGTTGCCGGCTTGAGAAGCAGCTGGTGTAGAGCTTGCGTAGCAATGCGATGTATTGGCCCTGCACCCTGGTGCGACGAGGTGACTCACTGTTTCGAAACTGCTACGAAAAGCATACAGACGGCTCCTCGCTTCCTTGCCGCCACCTGATAGGTAACGTCACATTCTGCGTATGCTGATCGGAAATGGGAAAGGGTGGAAGCGACGCCGGAGTTCGCTTCCGGCCTTGAAAATGTGTCAGCCTTTTTGTTACTGCTGCCGCTGTTACCGTTTCCTGTGCGGCGTTGTGCGCGGCCAGGATCACGTTCGACGCGGTGTTTGAGACATTCTTGGCGAGTTGTGTTGTCAGGCAAAGAAGAGAACAAGGTTCTGGCGAGAAAATAACCCTGCAGAGCACACGCATGGTGGGAATCGGCGTCGTTCGAAGCAGTCAGCGAGAAACTTGCCTCTGACGAAATGTTTGGCACTCACCAAAATGTAACGGGTAGGAAGAAGTGCTTGTGCAAATCTCATAACTGACCTCTCACGAGTATGCTTAGCGTGGGCTAACCAGGAACGCCGACAACACCGCGACGACTGAATGGTTGCTCACGGTACGACGTATAACGTTGGCACTCGCATCTGTGCGAAGCACACACATCTCTTTTGTTGAAGAAAAATGTTTGGTTGCTGATGTGCTATGATAAGCGTCATTCCTTTAAGTATTCCTACGGGCTTGAGCAAAGTTACGCAAAACCGTACCGAATGTTAGCAGAACATGCGTATTCCTATGATAGTGCTTATCACACATTAGAAGCGCAGCTCACGTTACACAAGCACTATAATTAAATTGCAAGCTCAATGGGTTTATTTACTGAATATACCGCGTCGGAACAGCCACCATAGCCTAGAGGCGACGTGCTTGCTTGGCACCTGGAGAACCCGTATTCGATACCCCGCACAGCTTGGTAAGTTGCATGTGTCTCTGACTGCTTAGTTACATTTCAATCGCAAACGAGGACAAACGGTGTTCCTTCCTTGTTTTAAGAGCGGATATCTTTAAAGGGACACTAAAGGCACACATCTTTTTTTTGTTAGAACGGTGGGTGGATGCCTGAGAAAGAAAAAAAAAATGTAATGCCGCCAATCAGACAGAGGAACACAGGAAAACACTAAAAGAGACAGGGAAGTGGCTGCTTTCCGCTTTGTTGTCTTCGTTACTGTATTCCTGTGTTTGACATAGGTCATCCATTACTGCAGGCGAATTGCAATGTAGGATGCTTCTTATCCTCGTTTTTTTCGTCTTTAGCCACGTGATGAGACGGCTATTAGCAGTTGTGACGACGCACCAACATTTGTGAATGCCATTTTTGTGCAGTAAAGATCGCCTCCGGGATTTTGTGAAGGTAGCGTTTCTAGTTAAGCTCCCAGATGTGGCGACAATCTGCTAACCTCCGAAAATTTGGCCATTGGCATGTCTGGAATTCGGAATGCAGTTTGGCATCTGGTATAACTGAAGAGCTCTGAATTTCGAGAAGTAATCCGTGTTTTATTTTAAACCCTGATTCCTATGCCTTATTCCGCATACGTGTGTGTCATGATTTAGTACAAAACTGTTATTCAAACATAATCAGCATTTGATCGCTTTAAATTAAAGCTTATGTGGTTATTATGTGGTTATGGAGGCTTCTACGAAGCATGTTGCAACAACAAAAGTGGATTAATAAGTATTTACTAAGTAAAAGCACTACGAAAGCATTCCTGTTGGTAACGGCAACATTTGCAAGCTCAACTAGCTGCTGTGTAGTAAGGAGTATCCGCGAGGACAGTAAAACACACTCGAAGCTAGTAAATAATGTTGTTACAAACTATTTAAGAACTTTTCGTAAAAGTTTGTGCATGTGGGCCCTCGGGCACTTTCAACTGATTTCGTAACAGCTCTTTCCTCGAGGTACCCCAAACTGTCACCGGAATTAAAGTTTTAATGATTCAACGCTTTCGCAGGCGGCATGTTTGGTTGGCTTCCCTGTAGCAATCAACTTCGCATCTCGTGTTCTGCTGAAATAATCTGCTACATTAAACACACATTTCGAAGCTTTTTGCTGATACCCATGCAGTTTAATCTCGAAGAAGTGTAACACAATTATGAAGTAACGAGGAACGGGCCTGAGTTTAATCTGGAAGGAGAACTCTGACATAGTGAGAAAGTAACGAGGAAAGGGCCCATGCATATGGAAATGAACTTCTGAGCATTAAAAAAGAAGCAGAATTAAATATGATCAACTGATGCATGCTCGGAATCTATATTTTCTTTTATGAACACTTTGGCAGACAGCTGCAGGGCATCCCCACGCGCAACGCGCTAGTGTCGCTACACATATCGAACACTTTGCCACACCGGCCGGCGCAGAGCGAGCAGATGCTCCTAATATGAGCAACGGGGTGATATGTTCATCTTTTCGTGTCTCTCACGGCACCTCTACGTGCTAGGGAGTGTCGACGCAACGGGAAGGCCTACCCCACGGAAATGTATCGCATTGACTTCGCTATGCGGGGCAAGGGTTCCTCTCTGGCGGTTTTCAACGCTCGTGGTCAGATCGGTGTAAAATATGGTACTCAGACAAGTGGGAATAAAGCAACGCTTCGGGATCTTTGTTGCGCAGGGTGATGTCGCGTAGTGGTGCAACAAGGACTTGCGGGGGAGGTGGAGGGGGAACACTTCCGAACCCCCCTCCCCCTTCCGCCTTCTCACTGAAATTTTACTCGCCTTCCTCCCTTGCCCCTTTTACGCCGCTCTTCGGCGCAACTGAGGATGTATATAGAATAAAAAGCGCGACGACAGAGGGGAAGATTGGTATGCGATTAAATCTAAAGCTGAACTTATGCGAGTTCGTAGACAATGACTGGGTCAACGAGGGTTCGGCGTAGATATGTTGAAACACTCTGTCAAGAAATTTTTACCACTCACAACAAAATGCCTCACGATGTAGGCTGGTAGTGTAACCAAAATTTTTCGAGTGGTTGTTGGATGGAACAGAGAACGGAGAATAAACGTGAGTCAGGTAACACAAGCAGTTTAGAAGGGGCAGTGGGTTTATATTGTCCCGGTGGTGTTTACCTTCAAAAGAACAATCACTCAATGACTATGGAAGCACCAGTTTGTGAGCAGTGGAAATGAAAAACTAAAATACCGGTTACAGCAAAAACACTAATACGGAGCAGTTGGAGACCATGCTCTTCTGCCCGGGCCCCGTCAAAGTGGCCGAGGTCGCGGCCAGAACCCATGGGCGGCTAGCATCTCTTTAAATGAGGGAGGAGGAGGGAGGGACTAGTTGTTCCAGCCACCACCTCCTCATCCTCCTCCTGCACACATAGGAAATATTAGTTTAGTAACGGAGCATTATGAGATAAAGGCGAACAAAAGTGCACAGAAAAGAAGGCAACTAAGCAACAGAAACAGCGATCAGCTGAGAGGGTGCACTGTGGTAAAAAAGAAAAAGAAAAAAAGTGGACGTCCAAAACGTTTCTATGTACGCTTAGGAAAGGTAACGCTGCTTGTCACCTGTGGGGGTATACACGAGGATTTTCATTGCGTGTTCATTCAAGTTAACCAAAAGCTGGTTCACGCGTGCGCTTCCACTACAGACGTTTTGCCAGGCCTCGGCCGTTTGATTTCGTTCTTGTTTCTTCCCCCTTGTGCAATTTTAAAATGGCGCCTCTGTCGAATTTCAGCGTGCGTTTACTGACTCCGCAGCGCAAAGAAAGACTAGATGGTGAGCCTCTGGTTAACAACCTCTTATCTTTCACTAACTTCTTACCGCGGCGGCCTTTGTGGCCTAGATGGTAGCGGTCGCAGCTGAATGAAACTTTATATACAAAAACCCATAGGATGGCAGTGCGTGCACAATGTGTTTTACAAAGCAAAACTCTCTCAGCTTTTTGTTTAACGCCCGCTCAATATCACTGTACAAGGCGGTGCACATCTTGCTTGGCACATTAGACGTCGTAAGAGCAACGGTAACGCCGCTTTTACTTCTCACGACTTTCGTGAACCTTTGCGACAAGGCGCGGATGCATGGATTACATGCGAGTCCTCTCTCCTAACTGCTCTCTTTTGCAAGCACGTAAGTATTTGGCGAAATGATTTACTTTTGCAAGCGTTCTGCGACAGCGGCTACTGAAAAGCAAAGATAACCCTTGAATTTATTCGTATCCAGAGCATTCAAGGTGGCGTTAATTCTGCGCAGACATGACAATTATATTTTTTACAACATCAATCTTGGAAAAAGAACTCATCAAAGCATTTCATGCTCTATGTTAGTACCTTGAGTGCACGTGGTCCTCATGAAACGTCCTTGAAATGTCTGTAAATTGTATTATTCCACCTCGAGGCAGTTCTCTAGTCAAACTCACACCTCCTCCTTGAATTTAAAACTGTCCACTCCTGAAGGCAACGACGGATTGAATTCTGACACAACAACAACAGCAACAACAACAACAGCAACAACATTCCAGGAGATTCCAAGCACTGTGGGAATCGATGTGCGGAGATGTGATCAAGGAGATGGCGAGGTTGCACTACTTCGGCTTGAGCGAAGCATCACGAGCCTGATCGACGTGTCTGTGTAGATTAAGTAGTATTGTGCATAACTTGGCGTTACCAGGCACGATAATGTTACTCCGTAACGCGGGCACTCATGTTGAGGTACAATCGTCAGTTTTGTCGGAGAGAAACGCACGCTACGGGGCGCTAGCTGTTGCGCATATAACAGAAAGCGCTTGTGCGCAAATCTTCTGCGGGGGCAGACGAAGTTGACATAGCACAGGCTGATTCGTAGCACTGCATATGTAATACGTCCTTCCCCCACCGCGTTGTGGTCATTGTGGACGTTTCTAGGTCTTACGAGATTAAGCTCCCGTTCTTGAACGGTGGTTAGCGAGAACAGGTTGCGGGGCTAGTTGGTCTTGCATTCGTCTAATTTAAAACATAAGCAGCGCAAACAAAAAGACACGGATGCAGAGAGAGGGGACAGGACGGGCGCTGTACTCCAACTAAGTTTGTTGAAAACAGCACGCGTTGAACCCGACAGGACACACTGAAAATGTGAACGCATGCGCATACATTTGTGCAGATTAGAGGGTGCCTAATATCTCTTGCTTAACGATCTAATTTCACTGTCACGCAAGGAGAGCGAAGTGGTGCTGGTGCACATCTCACCTCTCTGAATGATAAGGAGCGCTTCAGACAGCTCTCGTGTCTCAGACAGTTCAATCATGGTCAACATGAGAAAAAGACGGTTCTAACACGCGTGCACTGAACAAATTATATATCCGGAAGGTACACGGACGGTTCGCAAGATGGTGTCGGCCCTGCTTAAACATTTCTCCAAGAGACACGACTGAGTGACACCTGGCGTGACGCATGCGACATGACGCATGCGACCTTCGGGCGGGGCAAATGCCGGCCAGATATGCCAGGCTAACACCGCCTACAGCCACAACATCACATCACATCACATCACGTCACAAGTTATAGAATACTTAACATAAAATTAATTTCAACAAGGAAAAACAAAAAGAGGCGTGAACATGTGCAGAAACAAGTAAATATGGTGTTCGGCAAGTATTTAACAGTTAGAACGCAGGAATGAAACGTTCATGTAGACGGCTATGGAATGCTCGGCGATCTGCAATGGAGACGATATCGTCAGGAATATCGTTCCAAAGTGAAATGGCACGCGGCAACGCCGATGAATTAAACACTTGTGTTTTACCAAAGATACGCTTGATGCTAACGTAGTTATGGAGGCGTCGAGACATGCGCATTGGAGTTTCCAAGGGTAAGACAGGTGACCTGGTGTGGTTTTTGTATCCATGAAGCAAGCGCCAAAAACCTCATAGGGTCACAATACAGCATCAGCGAAGATTTTTCACCGGGCACACGCCTCGCACGAAAAAAATTGGCCGAATTCGCCAAAGCAAAAAATAAGCCGATAAAACTTCGTTACAACAAGCTAGTCATCGATGGCGTCACGTATGTGTACGACGAAATCTCGGAAAGCGTCATCTCACTGCCATCATAGCTAACCCGAACTCAGGTCGCGATCTGCGGGGTTCCGAGCACATCTAGGAATCACGGGTGCCGCGCACTCCCCTACGTTCTCCTGCTAACACTTTTCCCGTCCAGCTCATCTACACCAATATAAGAAGTCTCATGCCTAAACGAGACCAAATTCTGCACTTAATCGAAACTACCGAATGTGATTTCGTCGTGCTAACCGAAACTTGGTTGAACGAGTCAATCTCTGATGCTGAGTTAGCACTGTATTTCCCTGGATTTGATGTGTTTCGTGGCGACCAGTGTCGGTAGGCGGGGCGGTGGTGTGCTCATAGCCGCTCACAGCAGGTTGTTATGCAACATTATGGAAATTTCCAGTAGATTAGGAGTACTGTTTGTATCCTGCAAAGCGCTTTATCTCCCCGCTATTATCGGTGTGTGCTGCCGCCCACCTGACGCAGACCGGTCTTTTGTTGCTGAATATCACGTTTTGTATTCCCTTTGTGGCTCTCATCCCAATGTCCCAATTATACTCCTTGGAGACTTCAGCTTTCCCGGTATAATCTGGCCTGATTTGTCGTTATCTTTGTCCAAATGTGGCGCGCAACGTGATTTAGTTAATTCCTGCCTGAGATTCGGACTTTCACAACTCGTTTGCACCCCTACAAGAGAAACTGATCACTCATCAAGTATCCTCGACCTCTTACTAACATCGCACCCACAAACTGTCTTATCCGTTTCGTACTTGGCTGGGCTAAGTGACCACGCTATAATAAATGCTACGCTACAGTTTCACTCGCCAAGATCAAAAAGCGTAAGGAAAAAACTAACACTTTACGATAAAGGCAACTACGTAGCCGTTAACGAGGAACTTGCAGCCTTCTATAGCTGGTTTTGTGAAGACTTTTCACAACGCCCAGTCGAAACAAATTGGTGTCTTTTCAAAAATAAAGTGCATGATCTGATCCGGGCTTTCATCCCCACTGTAATGGTAACAGAGCGACCACAGACACCATGGTCTAGTGTGGCACTAAAGCGCCTAAAAAACAAAAGTAAACGGCATTACAGGTGTGCTAAGTTATTAAACACAGTGCATGCGTGGGAAAAGTACCGTGCCACCGAAAAACTGTTCGATTCACTTGCCGCAAAATCCAAACGCAACTTCCTTACCTCAACGTTACCGAACATGCTAAACAGTAACCCCAAGCAGTTCTGGAAATTTATCAACCCAAGCGCACCTAAAACGTTATCATTCTGTGACGAACATAATCAGCCCATTCCACTACATGACACTGCACATGTGCTGAACACCATTTTTCGCTCGGTCTTCACCGAAGAGCCTGTTAGCGAATTGCCCTACTTGTCCCCGATCGAATATCCAGTAATGCAGGAAATCACCTTTGACGCTGCTGGTATCGCTGCCTTAATCGATAACCTAAAGGTGACATCATCAGCTTGGATAGACGGCCTCAACACCAAAATACTAAAGAGTACAAAGCAAATCACCAGTGTCATTCTCTCTGGCATATTTCAGCAGTCACTTTCCACTAGTACCCTTTCACAGGATTGGAAGGTGGGAGTGGTCATCCAGTGCCCAAAAAAGGCAACCCGGCGTCACCGAGAAACTATCGTCCCATCTCACTAACGAGTGCATGCTCAAAATTAATGGAGCACATTCTTCATTCACATATTGCGAAGTTTCTTACCTCTGTTAATTTCTTTCATCCCAGTCAGCATGACTTCCAGAAGGGCCTTTCTTGTGACACCCAACTGGCTCACTTGATCAACGACATTAGTTCTAGCCTTGATACTAACACCCTCAGTTGACGCGCTATTTCTAGACTTCGAAAGAGCTTTCGATAGAGTACCCCATAACCGCCTATTCCTAAAACTGTCTCGCCTAAACCTTCATTATCTTGTTTTTCAATGGATACGTGATTTTCTGTGTAACCGTCAGCAATTTGTCCTTGTTAACGAACGCTACTCTTTCCTCGCACCCGTTACATCTGGGGTTCCTCAGGGCACAGTCCTCGGGCTCCTGCTCTTTCTCATATACATCAACGATCTTCCAACTAACATTTCTTCCGGGATTCGACTGTTTGCCGACGATTGCGTACTATACCGCCCTATTAACAATAGTAACGATGTTTTATCCCTACAATCCACCCTCAGTCAAATGGAAGCTTGGTGCCACAAGTGGCTCATGTCATAAAACGCATCAAAAACCTCCCTTCTCACTTTTCATCGAAAGACGTCATACCCTGCTCGCGATTATATAATATGTGGCTCTTCAATATCGGCTGTTAACACCTACAAGTATTTAGGAATTAATCTCACTTCTGATCTATCATGGCACACCCACATAACCAGCATAACAAATTCTGCTAATCGCGTTCTTGGCTTCCTGCGACGTAATATCCCATTAGCACCCCCCTCAGTCAAACTTCTAACCTACTGCTCCTTAGTCAGGCCGAAACTCGAATATGCATGTGCGCTGTGGGACCCATACCAACATAATCACATTACCCTGCTTGAATCAGTACAGAGCCGTGCCGTACATTTCATTTTTTCGGACTACTCCTACAACTCTAGCTCATCAAAACTCAAATCCCAAGCCAACCTTCCCAGCCCTCACGCCGTCGAGTCGCCCGCCTTTCTCTCTTTCACAAGTTCTTTCACAAGTCACCCCAAGCCGACCTCATTGTTCCCGCACATCGCCACTCAAGCCGGACCAACCACGAAAAGACCGTATACCCCCCCCCCAAGCTCACACTGTCTCCCACGCCTCCTCATTCTTCAACCAGACATCAAGGGACTGGAATGACCTTCCCACCAAGGCAGTGCTTCAATCCGACATAGCCATCTTCAAACAAATCATAGAAGAGTTGCTTTTGTAGATATACCCACCCCTCATGTAAAACCCCTTCATACAGGGGCCTTTGAGATATTATAAATAAATAAATAAATAAATAAATAAATAAATAAATAAATAAATAAATAAATAAATAAATAAATGAAAGGGAAGCGGAACGACGAATTTGAAGAGGGTGCAGTGAATTCTCAAGTTTAATTTTCGTTACGCTAGACCTGCGGTCACAATTTCCAGAAATGAACCCGGCGGCACTGTTTTGTACGCGTCCTAAGTTAGAGACTAAGTAATCTTGGTGGGGGGACCAGATCGATGACGCGAATTCCAACTGTGGGCGAATGAACGTTGGGTACGCCAACAGTTAAGTGCGACAACGGCTTAACGACCAAGAGAGTCAACGGGGAGCGTCCGCGCGTGGTGACAAGCACCACAAAGGTACCCGGTCCGGCATATTCGACCGAAATGAAGGGACAGGCAGGCCCGCAACAAAAGGTGACGACGTCTTGTCAACTTTGAACAATCGGTGTCTGTTTGGGAGGATGGTATGATGGAATTGTAGGGGCCATGTATATATTTACTTTGCTTTGTGTCTCCCCCCTTCCTTTTCTCCTTTCGTCGTTCGCCAGCAAAGTCGGTCTTCCTGATGCGCTCCAAGCGTACGAACGTATCTTGTAGTGTCTCTATCTATTAAGAAAGCCATGTCCGCTAATAATAACAAACTTCAACAGCGCGGCATAGATCCGATTCTTTCGGAAGGGTCGTCGTCATCGTGCAGACTAGTCTGCGCGCCATGGGCTTTTCAAGCATGTGGCTACTGAGTGTAGCTGGCGGTTCGACGTAACGTTGCCGCTCACGGTAGTGCACAGCTGCCCCTTTTATCGAAAATAAATACAGGCTGCGGTGCGCTCATGAGCTTATGATAAGCGTCGTTCGTTTGTTTGTCCCAGCGGAGTTCAGCAAGGCCGAACAAAAATACTCAGTGATTAAAACAAACATTCGTTTTATTGCACTACTATAAGATCGGTTTATTCACAAATACTGCCATCTCTTTTCGAGTACAAGAACACAACAAGGCAAACGTAATGTGACGCAGATTAGCATGTACAGCAGCAAGAAACTGCGTGAGTGAACAAACCGACGGAGAACACGTTGCACGTACGCGTAAGAGAACATTGCATCCAAAAAAAAAAAAACACTCTGCTTTGTAGTGTCACCGTGATCCAACGAACAAGGGATAAATAGCTGAGGTGTTCTCTATTAAGAAAAACAGTGCAATATTCGTCAGTTCACCGTCAATATCGCTCTTCGAATGTGAACTTTCATACATTGATGGCACATAATCAATTCATGCTTGTTTATCTTGTTACCTCATCGCGTTTCCTTTCCGTCATCATTGTGTACTTATATACAGTTTCAATAAACGTCAGTTTCAGTCTGTGCTCGTTTGTTTCTCCCTACTCTATCCTGGTGCTGTGTTTGCGCTGAAGTTGGTGACAAGCAATCGTGACTGGCCTGCACGAAGTTGTATGACGCTTCTAGCCACACAAGCACCTTGCTTAAGAAGGTGCTCCAAGTTTGTTTCGGCCACTACTTCGCCATCGCGCAAGCCGCAACATGTGACGTCGACCAGAACACTGGCTCGTGGAGGAACTGTTACACAGTCTGCAGAAACCCGAAGTACGTCACCACGTCATTGGTCGTCCTGCACGTCGATTGCTCGCTCTGCTGAGAATGTGGCACGAGCCTCCTGAAGATCGATGATAGCACCACACTCCCGAAGAAAGTCAACTCCTAGGATGAGGTCGCGGGAGCGTTCACGCAAGACAAGGCAGCTCGCTAAGAACGTCGACCCCTGTATCTCAACTCTGGCAAAGCACGTTCCTAGTGGAGCAACTACGCGACCACCAGCCGTCCGAATCCGCGAGTTCTGCGTGGTCGTGATCACTTTTTTAAAGCGAAGATTTGTACCTCTACCAGCCAAGGGTTCTGTCGTGTCCGTCCTTGTAAGCAAAAAACGATCCCGACGAACCGCTCGCGCTCGCGCTCGGCGCGTGCCTCCCGGCGCGCTACCTCTCTCACTTGTCCATCTGCTGTCTTGTGAGAGAGAAAGTGACAGAGAGAGAGAGAGAGAGCGAAAGGCGCGCGTTGCCTATGGAAACGCTCTTTCTTCAATGAACGCTCGACCAGCTCGCAAAGAAGGAGAACGCGCCCTTACCCGCGAGAGACGAGCTTGAGGGAGGCAGCGTCTTCTAGCGAGCTTCAAAACAAAATTCAAAGTGATGAGCCAACATGATTGATAAGGGCTGCGGGCAAACAACGGAAACAGGCTCGGCGCTGTCCGTAAGATTAGATTGCAGCTGTTGCAAAGCTTATGCAGCTGCTTGAAAGAGGGTTGACGTCATTCGAAACCCTTCCAGCCTAGTAACTGCTTCGGTTCATTTCTAGACTACCCCACTATGGGTAGACCACGGAAAGTGAAGACGGCAGAAGAAGAGCGTGAATATAAGGCTCGGCGGAAAGAACAAGGATCGTTAGCGACTCGCCCCCAAAGGTCGCTGCAGTTAGTTTTCCCGGCGGGGACTGGGCTACCGTGCGGAAGAATATCGCTGAAGTGGAGGTGAAAATCGCCGCGGCGATGGCGAGCGCGACTGCCGCCCAGTAGTCGGTGGCATGCGTTGCTGAGCCAGGTATTCCTCGATGTCCCGAGGTCGCTGGTCGTAGCGCAGTGGCGGTGAGTAAACAGAAAAAAACTACGAAGGCCAACGCGCCGGTATGGACATTCGCGGTACAAATGGCCCGCTTCACCGCAGTGGTAGGAAAGAGGACGGCGATCGGGTGTGCGCCAGACATCGGACTTTCGAAGCGGCACGCGTCTATCACCGATGTACTGCACCGGTTGCTGCGAACGATAGGCGACTGGGGCGGCATGTAAAATGGTACCGTAGTACGGCGTCGGCTGCGCCTGCTTGAGTGCCACTGTCGGAGGAGCTCGAGTGAACTGGGCGGAGGGGATGCTGGACGGTTCAAGGCACCTGCATAGGTCGCACGACGGTACTCGGCTGGTGCTTGCTGAGCGTTGTGATACGACAAGGTGTCACTTTGCTCACGAAGAGCCTGGTGTAGCTCGTCCTTGATGCTGTTCGCCACAGAGTTTAGCGTGGGCTGAGGTGGTATGGCGGCCTTCTGCAACTCTTCGCGCACCACAGAGCGAATGAGTTCCCGCAGGCAGTCGTTACTTCCGATGGCCGCGAAGATATCAGCAGCGGACACACTGTTCACCTGCCGCTCATACAGGTTGGCTCGATGCAGGAGCACCTTTTCCATTGTTATGGCCTCGGACAAGAACTCTGCGACTGTCTTCGGAGGGCCCCTCACGAGACCTGCAAAGAGCTGCTCTTTGACGCCGCGCATCAGGTTACGCAACTTCTTGTCCTCCACCATTCCCGGATCAGCTCTTCCAAAGAGGCGCGTCATGTCTTCGACATAAGCGGTCACAGTCTTGTTGGGAAACTGAACGCGGGACTGAAGCGCGCGTTCCATTCGTTCATGGCGATCAGCACCGATGTAAGCTTCAAGAATCAGTCGGCAAAATTCGCCCCATGACGTCAGCTGATCCTCCCGGTTCGTAAACCATGTACGCGCTCCGTCCTCTAAGTAAGAGTACACATCCATGAGTTTTGCCGTGTCATCCCATTGGTTTAAAGCGGCCACGCGCTCGAAGTCCACCATCCAGTCTTCGACATCCTCCGAGTCTGCGGCTGGCCCGTTCCACGGGAGTGTTGACCGGCACTTGGCGTGTACTGCGGCTTCCTGGAGGCGTCTGCGACATCCGTGAGGGCTACCCAGCACCTCCAGCAGTTTGTCACGAGCCTTCAGAGGTCGTGCGGGGCTTTATTGATCGATGACAGGGCTGACCCTGGCAAAGCGCGTCCGCCGAGGCTGGCTATCGAGCGGAGAAGGAGTGTGCGATCTTCTTCGTTTTGGGGCTGCAGCTTCTGTTGCCCACGATCCACTACATACAGGTGGCAATATATACATGCCTATAAAATACCGGATCGCAACCTTTTGCTAAAACCCACCAACATCCTCGATGTATTCATGCAAAACAGAATTTTCTCATGCGAACACGATAAAATATGCGATGAGCGCTGTTGTAATTGCTTTTACTGTTTAGCGTAAACCGCTTTTCAGAATTTATACGCGATAGGAAGCAGCGGTGGCACGGTACAAAATATTTATTTTTCTTTGTTTACATGGGAAATTGCACAAAAACATGTCTTCTCACACACTTGATGATGTGCATCATATTACAAAGGGGAGCAAGAAATATGAATGGTAAAGCGCTGAACACCAAATCAAAAACAACATAAAAGGAGCGCAGAGGCGCTGCGTCTATTTGGTCTAAAACACCCGTGAGAGCCACAACAAGAATGGTTTAGCAGTGATGGCAACGTGTGAAGTCAACCCGCGCTGACGAACAAGCCCCGGCGGTCGCCGAAGCACATGTTGTATGCCACGCACGCAAAATACACTCCAGCAGCATCAATAAACCAGCAGCATCAACAAATTAAAAATGTTCAACACAAGAAACTGCAAATTATTTGTGCAGACAAAAGGAAGCAACTTACTGCAGCAGCGAACGGGTGTGTTGAAAAGCGCGGCGAGGTGGGCGTTACCAGCGTCACATGACCGGAGCAGCCGGCGGAGCATGAACGTTTCTATGGAGACGGGACGCCACAGAAAGGACGTCATAGAGAAATATGTGACACGTCGAGGCAGCCGACTCGAGGCACGATAAGGTATCTTTGAAGCGAAGTGGAAGCGGCCATCGCTACGCCATCTGGCGGGTGGTCAGACCCTCAATTTCTCGGCCGCGAAACGGCCCTTGTGATCACTCTTTACGTAATTTATTTGTCTACGAACAAACCGTGCTCCAGCCTGGCTTCCGTACGTCCGCACCACGCATGACGAGCTTTTGTCACGTTTTGTGAACGTCTCAGTGTATTTTCTTTGTTTTTTTTTTCCTTGATAGAATGATATCACCTTTCCTTAAATGTCATTAGAAGTCCTCATTGTCTTGCCCTTTTTCGCAAACTGGTCGTACGACTGCCTTGTCGAGGTGCCAGAACGCAAGCTTCAATGCGCGGCGCTCTCCTCACACCGTCATTTAGTTCTGTTGGCAGGGCGCACCGCGGGCAGGTTTTAAAAAAGAAGGTTGAAGTTAAGAAAGTTAAACTTAACAGAAAAACAGTAGTCCTATATTTGTTGCTTTATAAGTGCCTTGCCCCCTTCAAGTAAGGCACTAGCTGGTGACATCATTCGGGAAGGTGGCGACCCTGTTCATTACAAATGTGTGATAACATAGCTTGAAAAAGCTCCACGGAACCACGTGCAAGCTTACCAGGTAGTTTGTTGTGCAGATAACAGCGATTCCCGACGGGCAATGTGCATTTCGGTGAGCGCGAAACGCGAAATTTCCCGTGTACTTGAAACGAGTACACGCGTCCGCATCAAAGTTAATCTGGGCCGAGTTTCCGGCTATGCCACCTGGCTCAAGATCATATCGTGGTTATGGCACGGAATACCCAACAATTTCACATTTTTTTTATCATTATGCAGATGTATACGTTCTCATTTTCGAGTCCGGTATTGGCGTCGTGAACTGTTTATAACAACAGCGGAAGGCTCGTAACTCGTTTGCAAATCCAGTTTCATTTTCATGCGCAGTAGAGCGCTATAAAAAAATGAACACTAAAGGTTTCATCGTGCTTTCCGGTGACAAAGTGCACGCCACATATCATACAACGCCGTTGGATACCATCGCATGCCTTGCTTCACCGCTGCCGTATACGCCTTTTTCTCTTTGAAGGAACAATCGCGGGAGGAATTTCGGAGATATTACTACTATCTCATTTTATCGAAACAGTTGCAGCAAGTGAAAACTACGCATTTTAAGGCATATTAAGCGCCCGAACCGTTGAGGCGTGAGTCACGTCACGCTCGCAGCGCATTTGTTTTCCAACCAAGCAGACGAGACCGGCTCTGGCGCATGCGCAGTCGTACTTATGCAAGTGGTCCACTGTGCGTAGTGTTGTTTTCCGGATTATCTGGGTCCAGCAACGTACTGAGAGGTTTGTAGGCCTTCTTCTTTATTTTTATGAACACTGACACCACTAGATCGGCGCTCACCTGGTCCAACCACTCCACCGAGGGCTGGTATTTCAACTGATCGGATCTCCCCATCGTCCCACCCCGGCAGTCTCCTAGAAGCACATTCCGGGACCACCACGAATGCTTTATGGCAGCCCAGTCTCATCCTCGTCCCATGTCTCCGCCACTACACTACCGCGAGGGACGAAACGGGGCCGGAGTGACCATATGTTCCGAACAATGTAAACGGTTTATTGGTGCGGAAGGGCTGACCCTGAAAAAGTACACGCGCGTTCCGCTCACAGCGTTCATAAGTCGATAAGCCCCACCTCTTAGCGTGGCTTCACACATGCTGCACATGGCACCACGGTCGCCATGTACATTCCTTCTTTCTGTAAATGAAACTATGTGCAATGAAGTTTTATCTTCTCAATGTTTATTTCGTATGCGCAAGACTATAACTGAATCCGACCTGAAGCGCCCTTTTTGTCCTCCTCGGGCACCCATGTTCGGATGCGGGTTGTTGCGCGCTTTCTTTTCGAGGTGACGACCGCACACTCTTTCACAAAAGAGAGCCACAAAAGACACGCCAACGCCTGCGACGTAGGCCAGCATGTAATCGTAGAAGGGCACATTGAAGGAGATGAGCTGCCGCTCCCTGCTTGGTGTAAACGCACGAGCCTCGATTCTCTGAAGAATGCCCGCCTCTTCCACAGCCAGCAGAAGACGCCGATGTTGATGTCTGCGAACACCAAGTATGAAGCGGAAACAAAGCTGTCATTGTAGTTAACAGCCATTTTTTTGCCTAGCTTACCATCTCATTTTGTTTCTTTTTAAATAAAGTGACAACTGACACGTCTGTAACATAAGTTGCAGATATTGTCATCATGCAATAAGCAGAAATGGGTGCATGTAAGAATGCGAACTGCGCCTGCTGGAGGTAAGTGAGCCGGTAATTAGAAGTACTGAAGCAATTTCCCCAACACGAAAGATATTATCGCAACGCGTGGTCTCAATTGACCAGGACCACTCCTGCTTCAATTACATGGCTAAACTTACTGACTGAATGTTAGCGGGGTCCGATAAATGTTTCATGTCTATAGCTACAGGTCCCACAGTGCTTGGTATTTTGTCAGAGCACGAGGGAATACGTAATTTTTTTCAGCAGAAAAGACGGCCATTGCATTTAGAAACATTAAACCACACAGAAAAAGAACGACACTGTCACACTTTTTTCTGCTCTCACCTGTATTAACTCAGCGGTAGAGACTGCAAGTGCTTTGTTTGCATCTCGCCAATCGGCTTTTGTGAAACTACGCAATTAATTTTTGTGCCGGGCGAATACTCAAGGCAAGATTTTCTATGATGCGCGACGTCGCTGCCTTTCT
Organism: Hyalomma asiaticum; assembly: GCA_013339685.2. Taxonomy (NCBI): domain Eukaryota; kingdom Metazoa; phylum Arthropoda; class Arachnida; order Ixodida; family Ixodidae; genus Hyalomma; species Hyalomma asiaticum. The sequence goes on along the minus strand of JABSTT010000011.1, from coordinate 12,855 downwards.
CTTCTAGACTTCAGCCTGAGGCACGCTAACATGAATGATCGCTAAAGTATATTTCGATTTCTGGAAGCTTGTTTGTTGAAGTTATCGATTTTTTCAACTGGCTTGCACATGGACGTTTTAGACTTCATGGGGCGAAGACTGTATGACACATGACTAACAACTTGGTATCTTCGTGCTAACAGCGCTCAAATGTCAAACACTTCCGATATTAATAGTCAAGGTTCTCGTGATCATCATTAATTTTTCGAATATTGGCAGCACTTTACTTCCTACTGCACCAGCCCGGAAAATATGTTTGATGAACTGTTCTTACCTCAGACGATATCTTCCGTGCGCCGGGGATTCCCTCAAGTCCATCAGGAAGCCCTCCTTCCCCACAACAAGTTCATTTTCCAGTGCGTGTGCCTGTGTATAAGCCCTGTAGAACGTTATTCCGGCATAAACCCCGGACCGAAGCTTGCCGTGGCAGCCATTTCGACCTCCGAAAGACATGCATCGCTTCCCACAAGCTTCGAGGGCTCTGCGCACCGACCCGAGATAAGATACGTTTTGAGCGGGGAGCAGCAGCGTGCGGGAAGTCGTATCAGACACGCACGGCAACATGGTGCCAGAATCCAATTTCGCGGCCAGCTCGAGCATGTGCCGAATTTCGGCAGAAAAAGAAGGAACGCTGCGGGATGCTGTGATTTCCATCTGAATGAAGTTGACCAGGTAGAACATGCCGACTGTCCACGCTAACACGCTGGCCTTGGTGGACGTTAAATTCCAATTCATTCCCGGAGGCGGAGATCGTCCAAGGAAACTGCTTAACAAGAAGTCACATGCCACAGAAATACTGCACGCATCTCTCAGGAACAAGCGACTCTGAATGCGCAGCAAAATGATAAACAGAGCGGCGGAGGGTGTCAAAATCAGAGCGAGCTTTAGAAAGGAAAGCCAGTTCCGTACGAACGATGGGTATATAGGGTTACCGCGACGGGCGAGAAAGCAATAATATGTTGGCGAGTACATCGAATATCTGTAGAAAAAGCACGGAGTCTGCAAAGGGCAGTTGACAGGGCGCGCTCCCAAAAGAACATCAACGCGCCTTTCTAGGAGTATCGAATTGCTCGTTGTTCGATTGTTACAGTGGAAGACGAGCGTATTGTTCAAAGCCGCGTACGCCTCCATTGCTGCCTCTACAGCACTGCCGTGGAACGTGCCGCATGATGCTGCGGGCCCATCGCGTAAGGCGTAGTTGATAACATGGTTCTTCGGGTATGTCCCTGGAGGTGGTAGGTTCTCGCTCAAAAGCGTGTTCGGTGTTCTGAGCACCGTGCGTCGTTCACAGAGGACGTGGCAATCGTAAGGCGCATTGATATCGCTATCGTTCACGGTTACCACGTGGCACGACGTATTTACCGGTTTTTCGAGGACGTCCGAGTGTTTTTTGACTGAGAAAACCCAGTTTACGTTGGAGTGGTATGTCTGGAATTCAGAAACCTGACGGAATACGGTCGCCGGCAGGGAAGTGTGATGCGGCACCACTATTAATCCTGGTCCCGGGAAGCCGACAGTTTGCGTCACGAAGCGAATGAAACGACGGTAGCAATCTCTGTCGTTTACACATGTCCACAGAGTCACTGCAACAGGAAACTGTCGAGCCAGCTTCCCCACCAGTGCAGCTTCCGGAGGCCTACAGAGCACCGCAACTCGACAAACCGGCCCAGACATCACCTTCATTGCTTCGAGCATTAATGGACTCATAGGCGCGTGTAGGGACGCGGTGTGTGCAAACACTGCGAATACCAGTCCCAAAACTGCGAACATTTTCATGGGCCTTGCAGTACAAATCTAGACATCCTTCGAAGTATCATGCAGAGTGGAGCGCAGGACTGGTGCGCAAAGGTACGCGAATACTGGAAAGACTCTCGCGCACTAATCATTCTCTTTTTCCAGCAGAAAAGGTTTGGCTCGAGCAGAAAGCACTTTCGTCTCTTCCAAGTATAGCCACATGCGCATTGTCATTCTTTCAAATTACATCTATCACGGAAAGAGAAACCGTCGTAAAGCAACAACGCTGCTGAAGAAGCCGTTCCGGAATGGTGGCATCAACATTAGCGGCAAACAGATCAATTTCAAGTGCGTCCACTTACCTTGAACCCCGTGTAGCCATCCTCGCTTAAAACAATCAATACGTGTTATTTCGTGCTGCATGTCTCCATCTGTAAGTTGTTCGTCGTATAAGAAAGTGTTGGTGTTTTTTGCCGCTGAGCGGGTCGGTGAGGAAACTGCTTCAGGGTGCTAAAGGGACAAAGTGCGCTTTATGACTATTGCTTTCTTCGTTTGCCAATGCATTAATGAAACGCACCCCCTTTTAGCGGCCCGATTAATATTGTATGCTCCTAGCCATGTTTCAAGTGTTATCCGCTATCCGCGATATCATTGGAGCTACGATTTACGGAGCGACCACCCAATCAATCTCTCTCGCACATGAGAGTAGATGGAAGAGTGAGAGAGCTCGCGCGCCGAGAGGCAGGCGCCGAGGGCGAGCGCGAGCGTGGCCACGAACTAGACGAGGTGGCTACGACGGACAACTACGGCAGACAAGCCTACGCCTTAAGGAGCTTCGCCCCTAAAACTACGAGCTGTCAAATATCAAAGTAAGATGCAAGTTCCATGAAATCTGTGCACAGAACCCAAAGCACTATCTGTTTTCTTCTTCGCTCCTCACATCTGCCAGTTTAGATAAACAAGGGATGACGCTGGCGATTGCAGCTCTTTCCATCCCACCCTTTTTAATGATGTAGCCGATGGTCTCCAGTACTCCTTCCTTTGTAGCCAATTTAACCACTTTAAAGGGACCCACAAGTTTTGTACTACAACCACCATATCTTTTCCGCGCCGGAGCCATATAGCCTATTGCGACTGCGGCGCGATTCGTGAGAGAGTGTTTGACGCTTCTCAAACAATCTCTTCATCGGTTCCATGTGCTTCTGTTGTTTTTCTAAACTCTTTTTCTGTTTCCTCCGATTGAAGCTTCTTTCTCTCTAATGCCAGGTATGTCATCCGCAGGGGAATAAGCAGGTTCACCGAAGGCGGCGTATTGAGATTTGCACCCCAGAATGCTCGGTATGAGATGTATTTCGGATTGACAGGAAGAGAGAAAAGAGAGAGAGGAAAAATTGGCCGCGTGTCTGCGTGCTTCGCTGCAAATGTCGAAAGACGATAGTCTTCGGCCAGCCGTACTACGCTACGTGAGATATGGACGCCATCTAGCAGCGCCGAAGGGAAACTTGAGCTTGCGCAGAATCCCTGGGCAAGTGTCAGCTGGCAGCACGAAATCGTCGGCCGAGGCCTTTTTCGGGCATAGCGTTGCATTTTTAGCTCTGTCTAAGAAACACTAGGGTATTTAAGTCCTGAGGTCTTTAGAATTACTTACCTATATATATATATATATATATATATATATATATATATTCTAGTAAAGGAACACGCCACCTTATGAGCTCCGTTCACTGGCCAGCACCGTGCTGGCCAGAGCGCGCTACGTAGTATAGAGGCTAGAAGGTTTTCCTAGTGTCGTGAAAGGCGCGAGCCATGTGAAATAGTTTGCTATGCTCCGGCAGATGTCGCTAGCGCTCGCTGGTGGGCGCGCTTTTCGGCGGGCGCTCGCAAGTTCGGAGTGTTTTCCATCGGCCGCTACTCCAGGATACCTTTTCCACGGGAACACAAGTGCGAAACAACGGGGACACAATCACTTATGAGGTCCCAGTAGTTTTCAGAAATTAACGATCATGTTCAAACGACTATTGATGAAATAAAACTTTGGTTTGAGCGAGTTGGACCACAGTTGAAACAGCAACGGAGAGAAACGAGACCGTGCGCTTGGGATGTTTCTGTGTATTTGAACTTCGTCCCTGTTGCGCTGCTGTTTCACCCAGAGTGATGAAGACCACGCAAGCAGGCATAATAAAATGGAATTTTTTTTCTTCAACGGTAAAAGTGACACCAAAAAGCACGCACTGACCACTGGTGACAGGCTCAGTACCACACGCTGGACAAAGTCGTATTTCGTCGACCTTCAACGCCAGGGCAGCATATAACTAGTTGCTTACGCAAAACTCGTCCATCTTAACGCCACGGCAAAACGCGCGGCAAGTGTAAGTTTTCCTGCGTCGCAGCAGCTTCCATGGACGTCGAAAACGCCAGGCGCTTCGATAGACGGACGTCACACTCCTCCGTGCCGGTGTGCCACGCGAAGCACAATGCAGTGGCATCACATATGGATGCTGTATCTTGCTGTGGAATGCCGACGGTAACTCAATTTCTCCCAACGGGCGCGGCCTTTGCGGCGTTTGATCCGTGCAGCGGGTCGTGCTTCGGCGGCTTCAGGTGGGTCGTTGTTCAGAGCTCTGCGCTTCGCCGGTGGTATATAGCTGTTGCTCAGGTTTCTTTCTGATCTTTTTCGGTAGCTGCTTCGTAAAATATGATGGTGCGTCAGGAAAAATTGTGGGAACAGCGTCCTCCGTAAGCGCCGGACGTTCGTGGTCGAGCTCGACAATCTCCCCGTTAATTGCGCGTCTGAACGGTCTCTGAATGAATCGGTCGTCGAAGTGGCGAGAACACACAATGCAGGTATCCGAGAGCATCGTGTCGTCCCTTTTGATATTCCGAGCCCATCTCTTCAGGCGAACGGTGCCAGACGAAGCGTGGAACAACGAAACCTTTTCTGTTGACTTGTAACCGCCTTTACAAGGAACAAAACACTGTCCTCTCTTTTTCCGAAGGCCTTGTCACAGAAGTCCAGCGCGTTGCATCGCATCAGGTCGTGACACTGAGGCATCAACGTAAAAATACCGCGGTAATGAGGTAAACACTGCCGACACACGTGCTACAGCAGACTGGCGACTTTGGTCTGCATTCCTTTGGCTGCTTCGGCACACACCCGCCTGAGAGCAGCAGCGCCACCATCTACCCCCTCGCCGAGCACCCAAACTGGTTTCACCTGCGCTTAGGGAAAGGGCGCCCGTTCCCGACACTAGGAAAACCTTTCCAGCCTCTATACTACGTAGCTCTCGTCGGCCGGCTCAATGTTGTTGACATTGACCGCTTGGGGTGCACTTAGGAGACGCGCCCGCGTTCACCTATAGCGCGCGCATGGTGGAAGCCTAGGCGACAGCGACGCGCGTGTTTCATCGCTGCTTTTCGGGCGTGCTGGGAAGAAAACACACGCACGCTCGCGTCGCGACCGTCTGCAACATTTTGCTGCAGGTTTGGAGCGCGCGTCTCAAGGGAAACAAAATAAGAGAGAGTGGGACGCGAGGTGCAGGCCTACTGCTACACAGTTGGAGACGCGCGCGTCGTGTTTGTATTGTCCAGCCGCAGTCTGCCCGATTTTGCTTCTTCTGTCCGCCAGGCTGTTAATTCTAGGGCTGATGTCGCACATGGAAAACTCGACTGCACGGAGCCAATACCGAATTTGGTACATATCAAGTTAACGAAACGGCCGCAAGAGCACCAAGACTGTGGCATGTAAACCATGCCGCTCATACACGCATGTCATGATTCTAACGTTATGACTTGTCATTTACGTTCGCCATGCAGTCGTGCTGTGCCATAGCAATTTTGGTATACATCCCTTTAAGGAAACGCGTGGCGTGTAAATCATGTCGCCCATGACATGCATATCATGATTTTCATGTTGTGACCTGTCAATTATGATCGTCATGCAGTCATGTTGTGCCAAACCAATTTTCGTATAGGCTCCGTGCACTCGAGTTTTCCATGTGCGACATCAGCGCCAGATGCACTGCCTGACGGAGAGAAGAAGCAAAATTGGGGAGACTGTGATAGGAAAATACGCGAACGCGATGCGCGTCTCCAACTCTATAGCAGCATCGACCGCCCGTCCCACCTTCTTTCGTTTTATTTCTTTTGAGACGCGCGCTCCAAGCCTGCGGCAAAGTGTCCCAAAAGGCGACGCCGCGAGCGTTCGTGTGGTTCGCAGCACGCCCGGAAATCAGCGAAGAAACGCGCGCGTCGCTGTCACCTCGGTTTCCACCGTGCGCGACTGAGCCGTCCGGCGAGAGCTACGTAGCGCCCTCTGGGCAGTAGACGTTGCCCATACATCCCATTAACGAAACGGCAGTATAGCACCAGGACCATGGCATGTAAATCATGCCGGTCATGACACGCATGTCATGATTATAATGTTATGACCTGTCATTTACGTTCGTCATGCTGTCATGTTGTGCCATAGCAATTTTGGTATACATCCCATTAACGAAACGCCTGGCCTGTAAATCATGCCGCCCATGACATGCATGTTATGCTTTTCATGTTATGACCTGTCATTTATGTTCGTCATGCAGTCATATTGTTGCATACCAATTTTCCTGTACATCCCACTAACGAAACGGCCAAGAGAGACCAAGACCGTGGGATGTAGATCATGCCGCTCATGACATGCACGTCATGATTTTCATGTTATGACCTGTCATTTACATTCGTGATGCAGTCATCTTGTGGCATTCCAATTTTCGTATATATCCCTTTAACGAAATGCGTGGCATGTAAATCATGTTGACCATGAGATGCATGCCATGATTTTCATGTTGTGATCTGTCAGTCATGTTCGCCATGCAGTCATGTTGTGGCATACCAATTTCCGTATACATCCCATTAACGAAACGGCCAGGAGAGCACCAAGACCGTCGCATGTAAATCATGTCACTCATGACATGCATGTCATGATTTTCGTGTTATGACCTGTCATTTATGTTTGTGATGCAGTCATGTTGTGGCATACCAATTTGCGTATGCGTCCAATTAAAGAAACACGTGTCTTGTAAATCATGTCAGTCATGACATGCATTTCATGATTTTCCTGTTATGACCTGCCATTTATGTTCGTCAGGCAGTCATTTTATGGCATACCAATTTTCGCATACATCCCATTAGAGAAACGGCCAGGAGAGCACCAAGACCATAGTATGTAAATCATGTCGCTCATGACATGCATATCACGATTTTCATGTTATGACCTGTCATTTATGTTCGTCATGTAGTCATGATCTGGCATAACAATTTTCGTAAACATCCCATTAGCGAAACGGCCAGGAGAGCACGAAATCGTAGGCGGCTAGATAGATAGACAGACAGACAGACAGACAGACAGACAGACAGACAGATAGATAGATAGATAGATAGATAGATAGATAGATAGATACGCTCAAACTCGCCGAAGTTCGCTAAGAAATGCTTCGCATTTAAAAGTGAAATAACGGCCTTGCTTACAGCGGGCAGCGTTGGCAGCGGCGAAGGCATCATGTGCGGTCATTTACTACGTCACAACATCGGCAGCGCCGGTCTATCGAGTGATCACCCTCGAGGCTGATTCCTTGTGCGCAGCCCCTAATACTAATCTGGTAAGTATATGAATAGTTAGATAGTATGCACCGCCTCTGTGCGTAGCGGAGCTCCAAATGTTTTGCCACAGCTAAGCGTATTTGGTAGCGCAATCTTTACAATTAGACCATAGAGAAAGAAAAAAAGTTAAAGAGTGGACACTCCCATAGACCCCGGCGGCCCAATCGACTCTAGCGCACCTGGTGGTTGGTGAGAGCAACTGGCCTGCGCTTCCCGTTTCGGTTTTACTGGCGCGAATTTTGGATTACTGTGCGCAACCGACGTTTGGCTATGGCGAAAGTTAATGATTTCAGACCACTTTTCTCCGCCCAAATGGCAAGGCTATTGTTTGTCGTTTTGATTTAGCGATTCCCTATTTTGTCTAGCTCAAAATTGTGCGTGCGAATTGAGGTCATGACGTAATCTTTATTTCGACTAAGTCATAATAGAAAGAGACGCAGGTAATCATATTTCACTACGGCTTTATTCATCGCGCTTGTTTTCCTTTTGGAACAAGCGGTCAATCTATATATCAATCAAAGAGGCAGAGTACCCGCAATGTTTTTATTCCAAGGCAAGGTAGAGGCTGCGCATATAAAAAGCACAAAATGAGAAGAGCATCGCACATCCCGTGGTATGCGGAAGAAACTCGTCCCTGGCTTCTTGTGGGTTCTGCCTTTGTTCAAGCACCACGACACACAGCAGTAGCTGCCGTAGCTTGGACCGCCGGACGGCGTGGCATCAGCGCGGTCTGAAAATGTCAGTAAATGCACACCAGGATTTATTCGTGGTCCGAGGCTTCGGGAAACGCGTCGTGAAGCATGCGAGGCCCAGCGACCGCTCCTCAACAGGGAGTTTTCGAGTTTTCGAATAGCGAAAGCAAAGCTTGCGGGCGTAGCGTTGCGGGCTTCACTTAAGGGGAGCCCGCGAGCGTACGACGCGTTCGCCGCTACGCCGCAAGCTTTTCGTACGCTATTCGAAAACTCCCTAATGTTTCGCACCGAGCTCAGCGCACAGCACGCGTCGCCTCGGCTTGACGCCGTGCCCGTTTGCTATACTAGGGCGAAATCTTGTACGCGTTCTTGTACGCGTTCCACGATGGGACGGAGGCGTTCCGTTCCATCGAGCCGAACGCGATTCTGCATACGTTGCACAATGTTCACGTCTTGCCGGCGCATACAGCCGCAAACTGTTTTTAGCAAACCTTGCCGTCCTCACAAGCTCCAGAAAAAGATTACAACTGCGCGAATAAGACACCACGTAAGAAACACAGAAACGCCCACCCACACGAAGCGCAACGTCTGTGGGCGTGTTTATGTTTCTTACATGGCGTCTTATTCGCGCAGTTGTAATCTTTTTCTGATTCAATGACCCAACTAGCCCAACATCACGTAATTCAACAAGCTTCGCTTGAAAACGCACCTCACCTGCTGTCTCACACACGAAAACACCGAAGCAGCCGACGTTGACGAAACCTTCCCGCTGTCATGCCTGGGCTTGTCGCATACTGGTATGGCGAGTACTCTCGGCGCGAAATCGTAGATGCTGCTTATGGCAGTGCGGCTGAACAAAAATAACCACGTAAGGTGCGTTGAATAAATTGTTTTTATGTATAAAGAACATGTCAAATATAGGCGCATAATTATTATTTTGTAAAAAACATTCTGTTTAATTGATGATAACTTTTTGTTTTTCGCACTTGCGTCCTCTGGCGTTTGGTGAGAGCACTAGTTTGTTACGTGGTCGTGACGTACTTCCTGAGGCCAGATTTCGCGGAGTGTCCTCTCTTAACTTTTTCTTTCTCTATGATTAGACTGCGAGGCTACGCGGTGCAGACATAAACTACGACGAACGCCAGTCTGGGACAAAAGCACCTCGCAGAAACGCTTCGCAAGCACTCACTAAGTTCAACCAGGATTTATTCAGTTCGCGGCTAAGTTTCGATCTTGCTTTGTATACGCGTGCTTGCATATTGCATGCTTTCAGCTGCTTTTCGTGAACGCTTAGTGGAAAGTGAGCGCTTATACTGCGTTTCTGCGTCGCGTGTTTACCTCCGGTTTGCGTGCTCGTAAATTAGGGTTTATAAATAATAATAATAATAATAATAATAATAATAATAATAATAATAATAATAGTAATAATAATAATAATAATAATACTAATAACTTGTAGGGTGTAACTTCCCAAAACCACAATACGAGTATAGAAGGCGCCGTTGTGAAGGCTCTGAAAATTTTGACCACCCAGGGCTCTTTAGCATGTATTGACACCGCAGAGTACACCTGTCTCGATTCCGCGACCTACGGTTTAGTTGCCAAGTGCCATATAGACTGTAGCACCGCAGCAGGTAGCCGTGGAAACAGAAATGTTATAGTAGGCAGTCAAGTGAAGCAAGGGATTCAGGAACAAAGGTCACATGCTTTTCAAGAGTGTGCAGCCCATCCATCCATACGTGCGTGAAAGGCGCTGTCTGGCGAATTAATCATGTCACCCGTAAGCTGCTGAGGAAAGTACGTTAAGCAGAAATTCAGCGTAAATTAGCTGAATTTCAAATGATCTCAAATCAACGCTATACCGCAGTAAGGCGTCACACTTAAGGAACAACGCATTATTTAAAATTCCAGCATATTTTCTTATGTAATTTGAATTTTATCTCTGCAGAATTCCTCGTCGTACATTTGAAATTTCTTTGGGCCGCATAACAGGTCGTAGATGAAGAGGCAGGCACTGCTGATGTCGCGCGCTCCTTGCAGGGTGACCCAGAGCTCGCAGCCTGCATTCGAAAAGAGATATTGTTAGCTTTTGTCATACAGCAGACCAAAAGCACACTTCGGTATCATTTCTGTGTCATTACCTGCACAGGTGTTTATTTCAGTTCGTTATGTTATGTAATTGTCTCGCTGGGACAGTGAACGTGGAGGCGCAACATCCCGTTTAACATAACGAGCAACGAACTGATTTTCTGAACCGCGCACACACATGCGCCTGTCCGTTGAGGAGAAACACCCTGCAGACCTTTGCACACGGTGTACTAGTTCGTGCCATAAATATTCAATGGCATATCCAAACATTGTCAAAATGTTTCTAGCACAATAATTGATTAGCTGACGTAAGAAAGGACTAATTCGTACTACCACAGAAAAACCATACAACAGTCTGGCAGGAGTGAGTGGCAAGGGAATGAAATGGTCCTCCTGAAATAATTGCACTGAGCAATGGAAGCTAAACTCAAAATGTGTGCCCATGCGCACAGCAACCACACGAATCCATAATGTAGTTACATGAAGCTTTATTATTTTGTCCCCGACGCGTATCACTTTGTCTGCAAATCTGCGCGTGCTCGAGACGTGCAGCTCCCTTTCAACGCGGCAGTAAGGGAGTCATTGACACAGGTAAAGGGTGACGTGTTTGCTGTGTTGGTCGTAGTGGTCTAGTGGTTCTGATACTTGACTCTTGACCGGAAATATGCGGATTCGACGACGGCCACGACGTTCCCATTTTAGATGGAGGCGAAACTAGTAGATACTGCGACGACTTCAGCTGGCGACAGTCAGACCGCCCCAGTAAAAGACAATAATAGGAGACTCCGCACTGACAGACATCTTCACGGCTGTCTCTCACGCTCTCTCAAAGCGTTTCTGCGTAGTCTAGCAACATAACGTCACAATCGAGCAGGCGCCTGCATTGTTGCAGTGTGAAGAGAAGCGAGGACGGCGTGGGAAAGTGCCGTTCCTGCAGAGCTCAGCAATACGGGCACGTCGCCCAACGTAATCCCCAAGCTACGATAGCACATTGCCACTTCTCGATTGCCTGAGTGGCATGAGGGGTGTGGGCTGCGCTTCATTCGAAATCGCTGAGAAGCCGGACGGGACCTGATGTGAATTAAAGAGTACGCAAACCGATAAGAAAATTGCTCTGGACCATGCGTACGGTGTCCATCCAGTTCGCGTTTCGCTTTACCCCCATCTTCTATATATAACATGCAAATAAATCTTTCTGGTCTAATCATGCATTTGTTGAGGCAATAGATGTGGTGCTCAGCAGATGAGACAAAGAAAAGAAACAACCTACACGGGCGCCAACAACTTCCAGCTGTTTAGTCGTAGAGAACATCGCTGAGTTTTGCACAGGGTGTCGAGCAAAGTAATATTTTAGATATGAAAACACAGCGAAAATAAGTGGAACAAAAGACGTCATCGCAGACCAAAGACCGGATGTGAATATAGTGGATGTGAACAATTAGGCATTCACAGGGGAACATGAGTGCATTGCACCACCAAACAATGTACTAGGCAAACCAGGTGGCGCGCAGACTAAACTACCGATTTCTGCAGGCTATATTTCAAGAAGAGAACATTTTTACCACTTAAAAGAATTGACGGCCTGCTAGTGCACTGACTGTCTGCCTTTTTTTATTAAAAGCGTCTCGATTGTGCACGTTTCTGGGCGGCGGTTCGGTTTCCTCAAGAAAGTGGTTTGCCTGAGGTGGGGCATATATCCGCAGCGCCTGCAGTGGTCTGCCAAGTGCTCGCCCTTGATGCCGCTGACTTCCAGATCGTGCTTCCTTGCGGGATCGTTGAAAGAGTGCCTGTTTTCGCGATACGCACCATACCGCATCTTAGTGGAATATTACAGACAAGTTTGCTGACACACTTGGTGTATGGTGTCGTGCATCTTGGGGCAAGCAGCCGGCTGTTTAGTTGCCATCAAAGGCAAATCTCGGCCAGCTTGCACGGGGCGGAGAAAAATGCGTACATTGTATTTTGCGGTGACTTTCTTTATATTGAGCGAGCCCCGCCACGGTGGTCCAGTGGCTATGGTACTCAGCTGCTGATCCGAGGGTAGCGGGATCGAATCCCAGCTGCGGCGGCTGCATTTCGATGGAGGCGAAATGTTGAGGCCCGTGTGCTGTGCGATGTCAGTGCACGTTAAAGAACCCCAGGTGGTCGAAGTTTCCGGAGCCCTGCACTGCGGCGTCTCGCATGATCAGAGCTGGTTTTCGGGCATTAAACCCCACATAACACCAAATTACAGCGTAAGCTGTTATGAGATCACAAGAAGGGCCGTTTTTGCGCCGTAGTTGTCCGCCGCCGCCGCCACTAGTCTCCGTAACCGCTATCGCGCAAATTTAGGAAAAATAACCAGGACCGAGGAGGATTCAAACCACGTCATCTGCGTGGATTCGAACCCAAACTCTCTGCGTGGCAGTCGAGCATCCTACTACTGAGCCACGCCTGTGCTTAGAAACCCTCGCTAAAAAACCGAAACAGATATAACGGCTGCCGAAGAATCGCATTAACAAATGTAATGTTACGTGGCAGGATAATAATACGCCAGTACACGTCGGGGAAAGTGGATTGCATAATAAGTTCGAGGAATCATTTGAAAGAACACAGGGCTGCATGGTTTGTAGCTCTGCACACATTACAGAGGCATCATCAACATCATCATTATGAAACAATCTTG